>JAWWLV010000179.1:55437377-55447844 GCA_035041135.1 Platyrinchus mystaceus
GGCACTTTAAAGACTCTGACAACGTGATAAAAATATCTTCAAGATACTGTTTAACAGCCTCTCACTTAACCTGTGCTCTTTCAGGGCTTTCCACTGTTCTTATATGCAGAGCTCTTCTGTGCCCTGAAGCAACCTGCAGGTTATTACACTGGTATACACATACTGCTAATACTAAATGGGTCTTTTCACTTGTGCACACATCAACTAATCAACTGCAGTCATCAATCTGAAAGCCTAGTTTGCCATCATCACCACCGAGGCCTATAGATCAATAAAAAGATGATATTGTTTATATGAAACCCAATAAACAAGACCTGTCTGAGGCTTACATATGTTTTCATTCATTCTAATAAAGGAAGTGCATCTCTTATGAGCTTTAGCCCATCAGATTTCGTAAACTGCTTATTCACTTCAACAATCACTGACACGAGGATATTGTTGTATCCAAGTCTAGGTCAAGCAAGACTTACTTGATCTCATCCTATTTCCATAATAATCTCCGTCATTTCTCTAAGAATAAGAAGGTAAGGGCACTTTTATTGCTGCAATAAAAACAGCAAAGTGATCTTCTGATGGCACTTAATTAGATTCATTTTATCTTCTTTGACTGAGCATGACATACTGTAACCCTTATTTATGAAGTAAAAATGAATGTCTTATGGTTCCTAACACAATTGAAGAAGAAATTACCGTGGTATTCCGCTTAATCTGTGTTTGTATCTGACATAAATGATCTTAAGATAAATTACAGGAAATTATTTTCTACTCCTGGTAACCATAACAACAGATGAGAATTGGTTCTAGTTCAACTTACTGACTGTTCCTGAACTCTTCCATAATGTGTAATAAAAATTATAAGACAAAAGCAATCCACAGACTTTTTGTTTTGTTTGTGTAGGAACAATTTGTGAAGCACTGAAAAGTAATTTTACGTTTAAATTAATCTTCAGTCTTTCATCGGTTGTAGGGTGAAAGGCATTTATCTTTCAAAGTCCAATGGCACACAGGTCATGTAATGGAACTTCCCAGGGAAGGACACATGGCAAAGCTTAACAAAAAACAATACCCCCATGAATTTTGCAGACGTGAGCAAATTGTGAGTATAACTGGAGAAGATTTTAGAAAATACTGCAGATCTGAGCAATCCCTACAAGTGGCTTTGAAGAAGGACAGTAGGGACAGTTAGTGAATACATCTCCATGACAAGCAGATACTAATAGAAGGAATCTAAAAATTTGGAGGCTTTAAAGAAGTTGAATTGAACAGAGTAGGTCACTGCAATGAGTGAGTTTTCAAAATTGGAAAAGAGCCCTCAGTGCACAGGGGCACAGAGAAGCATTTTGAAGAACTGTTGAGCTTTTAGTTAAACAGATCTATAAGTATCACAAAGCCACCAGATAATATGAGTTGGTAAGGACCTCAGAAGATCCCTGGTCCAACATAATGCTCACAGAAGGGTTTGCTCTGAGAACAGAAAAGGTTGTTCAAGATTTTATGAAGTTGACTCTTGAAAACCTACAAGGATGGAGACAGTAAAACCTCTATGAGAAACCTGCTCTATGTCTTAACTGTTCTCATGGTGAAAAAGTTCCTCCTTATATGCAATCTGTATAATCTATATATGCAATTGCTTATTTCCATTTTATGCCAGAATTTTTTTACCATTCTTCCACCACACGCCAGTATGAAAAGCCTGGCTCTGACTTTTCAATAATCTTCTCTTAGGTACTAGGATGCTGAAACTACTAGGCACCCTAAAATCACACCTCCTCTAAGCTGAACAACTCCAAGCCCATCAGATCTTCTCACAAGGAAAATGGTCCCAACTTGAGCATCCTATTGGCTCTCTCCTGAAGCTGCTAGAGTTTGTCAATATCTTTTTCATATTTGGGAGCCTAGACTAGATAAAGTATCTAGATATGGTTTAAGAAGTGCCAAACAGAATGAATGATTACTTTGCTTGATCCCTTATTTCTTCTCTTCTTCTTTCCCTGGATGCTGATGGCTGGTTTTATTGCCTGGGCTCATGGTTGACTCATGAGCCTGTGAAGATGCCCACATCCATTTCAGCAGAGCTGCTCCCCAGCCAATCTCTCCCCTGATCAACTATTTCTGAGGATAAGTCCTTCTCAAGGGCAAGATCTCATGTGCTTTAAGGCTCAAGTAGCAAAAAACAAGGCCTCTCCTGGCCCATGAGAGACCTCTCTGGCATGGAAAAGGAGCTCGGAAAACAGCGTTGACTGACATATACCACCTCAGAACACCCCTGCACTCTTTTTTCCTAATTCTTCTTTACATCTCAAATTTTTTGTCTAACTGTAATTTGATGTTCCATTCAAGGTGAGGGAAAAGGAACATTTGTCCTTGCCCTGTGCACAGGTTGAAAAAGATTAGTTCTAGAACTGATTGTGGCTAGGTAAGCAACTCTCTCAGATGATTTGAAATTTGTAGCCTACTTTTCTGTTGGCAGCATATTGTTGGAGCGCAGAGATTACAGTCACCTTCACTGCTTTATACAAGGCCAGTCATCCATTTTTTTAATTCACCTTCAATCCAGAATTTCTGTTGGACTTGGCAGTGATGCAGTTTTGCCAGGTCATTAATCTACTCAGCCACATGAAAATCAAAGCACAGATCAGCTCTCAGACAAGAGATACCTGACAATACCCAGGAGTTTTGGCAGAAGAGGAGATGATGCAAAAAGTTACCAACTGTTGTTTCCCCTCTGTTCAGCCTTTAGATGCAGGGGAGCATTTGAGGAGGGGAGAGCTGCATTTTTAAAAACAACAGGGTAAGCAGCAGTAAGAGAACAGAAGTGTTTTGGGGGAACCCTGGTCAGAATGATTTGCTGCCCAGCTTGTGCTAAATTCCTTTAAATACATATGTTGACACGAGATGACCTAGAGTGCAACAGCCTTTGAGAGACATGCAGTCTAGCAAGTACTAGACAAAAGAAACAGTTCTCTCAGCCAAAAAAGTTGCATTTTGTGCATCCACAGGATATGTTTACACATTATAGTGAGAGAAATCAAGCAGAACTCCTACCTGCACTACAGTTCAAAGGTAAAATCATGCATGATGTAAAAGCACTGTGCCAAGGCTGAGCGGACAAACCTCTGGTATAAAAAGAATTGGCTGACCCCAATTATCCAGTTACATGGCAGAATCCCTTCTTTCTGCATGATCCTATAAAAATCTTAATATACACAAGCATTTCCTAAGCTTATCCAGTTAGAAGAAAGGAAAAAAAGACAATTACCCAGTATGGACAGCCAGTATGTTGAAGCAGGTGTAGCGTGGAGCAAGACAGGTAAATCACAGCTTGTGTTTAAGGGAATGTATGAAGCTTTATTTTGACTGCAGATTGTAGACTACAAAATGAGTGTCCACTGCATGATCTGGCAGGCAGCAGAACAGTCAGAATAGATCAGAAAGATGGCAGAACACCAAACAATTTGGATATGGGTTGCCCCAGCCCCATGCCAGGAGGTTAGACCACAAAGAACACTGGGTGTCTCACACTTTCTCATGTGTTTTGCTCCTGTAAGGGACTTGTATGGCTGTCTTTACATCAGGACAGCCCTTTCAGTTTACTCATTTAGATGAGCCAGAGACCTAATGTATGATTACTGGATGTCAGTAAAGCTGGGGCAGTTTACATCAGACCGTTTGCAATTATTTCTTTCCTTTCTGAAAACCATTTTACAGATAATAATAAAATTACATAGCAATTAAGTAGTGAGTCATTACACCCTGTGGAAGCAATTCAATAGATAGTGAGGCAACATCCATCCTGAAGTGGTTAATTATTTGGCTTAAGAAACAGACCTTCTTCCATGGAAGCATCTGAAGGTCACTGCATTCAGTCAGAGTATGTCTAATCCCAGCAGACCAACACACAAAACAACACAGTCTGTGTGTGCAGTCTCTTCTGCAGACCAAATGGTAAACCATTGCAACAAGAAGGGAAGGAAGTTTGACTAACATCAGAGCAATCAGATTTGCTCTCCTGTCTTCTGAAATTCCACTGAACAAATTCAAAACCCACTAACATCAGGTCATTTTATCCAGTTAATCTTCTTTAGCCCTCAGACCTGACAATGAGCACAAGGTTTAAAGAACATAGTGCTAAGGTGTAGTTAAAGAAAGTTTTTTTCTATCTAGCATGTTCAGAGAAAAAATTTGAAGTCTCTAACTTTCTGCCATACAAGCAAGAGCAAGAACTATATCACACTTTAAAAAATTATGACAGGAAATTCTTGATGGCAACGCCATTTTATGATTTATAAGAACAGTTGCCTTCCACTCTAATTTCCCAACTGAATAGCAGATGCTCCTCAGTAAAAAGCTGTTATCATTTTATCTGTTTTACAATATGTCATGTATATTTTGCCAATCATATTTTGGCTCTCATCACGGTGTCTGCTGTAATGCAATTGTAAGCTTGTTTAATCAGTTCAGCATAATCTGGTGCTTTCAACACTGCGAGCACGCACACGCACGCACACACATGCAGATCATACATTGCCCATGCTATTCCCTTTTGCCTTGTAAAATTGAGATACATCGCTCCATCCATTTGTTAGGCAGAACCTGCCTTTGAAGGTCTGTGCGAAGTTCTACTTAAAATGGATGGCACAATATGCTACGTGGTTTTTTACCTGGCTGAGCAGCTATTCATTAAAAAACATGGCCTTAATTGGTGTTGCCTCACATTTGTTTTAAAGCGGATTATTAGGTTACACGTAGCATGGTGCACGCTGCTGTTTTGTAGTTCAAAACCACGAATCAAAAAAGGCTACTTAAACTTTGTACTTGTGCAAATAGAGACTTTCATCTTCACAAGCTTAACAATTTATCCTCCCAAAACTCATTCATCAACCTGTAGACTGATTTCCCTTGAAAACACCTGATATTCACTCGTTCTGTTGCAAGCTCTGGTTATTTCCAAGGCTGCTGACACCAATTTACACTAAAATTCCCATTTCACATATCTGTTCGCAAAGATGCACAGCCATCTTGAGCCGAGTTTGTTCTGCTGTACAGAAATGTTACAGAAGGTGGCAGCTGGGGTTTTGTGACTTCTCAGGTCTTTGTGTTTTTGCTGTCACCTTGTTATTTCTGTGATGGTTGTTCCTGTTGGCCCTCAGCTGAACTGACCACGAAGGTCCATGGTTGGTAGCTTTTACTGGGCATTGCACATAAAAACCCCGAGCCAGCAATAATAAAGAGCAGCCTTCAGCACTTTTTTATACTGCCATTACACACTGCATGCTTTTCATTAAGGGAGAACTAAAAACTTAGCCTTTTGCTGGATATCGCATCATCACAGTCACAGGGCGTAACAGCTCCAGCAAAACCCCTGTGATTAACAGCACAAGGAGCTGATTTCAAACTTCTTCAACTGTGGAGAAACCAGCACACTCACACTAACATACTAAGTCTCCTGAAAGAAAGTTTTCTGACCAAGTCTTTCACAGTGATAGAAGATAACGGAGATGGAAGCTCTCACTGCTGTAACAAGGGCTGGTGCCTCTGTGCACTCTGCAGGACACTGTCTTTGCTTGGACTGCAGAGGGTGGGAAGCTGCTACATCGGCACTCCTTGGCTCACCCCAGATTATGCCTTCTTGGGTTCTGGAGCAGCTTTTTCAATTCCTAATCTACCCAGTCCTGGTAAGCCAGTAGTTGTGGATTAGGAGCTGTCCATGAGACAGGACAAAAGCTCATTGAGAAGTGAAAATCCATGAGATATTTGAAAACACAGAGCTTTAATAGAAATATAGCTTATCCATGGACATCTCAATCAGTCAAAAGAAATGAGAAGAAAAGAATTTGCTTTCAGTTAATGATGCAATAAAAGTGCCTTGTGGCAGAAATCCCAAGAACTTTCTTCTTCCCAACCCATTCCTGAAGAGATGCAGAGCCTTAAATAACCCTGCAGGGATATAGCTCTGAGAGGGTGTGATTGTTACTCCATCCATGTGAATGCACTGGGGAAGCACTGGGAAAGTGCTACCTTTGAGCTAGAGCTAGAGATGACCACACTTAGGTGTGGAAATATTTGGAAAGGAAACCTTTCCACCAGTGGCAATCTGCAGGGCAAGAACAGCCATACACAAGAAAAGTATTGAACTCACAGTCCAGGTGTTTTTTAGAAGATGAAAATAGGAAAATAATTTTGACCCCTCAAAAGACAAGCAAGCACGTGCTGAGACTTCTAGAAATGGGGATGAAGCTGGGTGAGTAGTCATAGAAGTCCTATGCAATGATTTATCCTGCCTCCTGAGAAATGTCAGTATAAAAACTCAGTGTACATATTTGCCTGTATGACAAGTTTTAAAGCAAGTGTCATATTGCTCTTAAAGTGTTTATTTGCTCACCTGGCAAGAGAAGAGAAACCACCCTGCAGTTTGTCTCACCAGTTATAAAAAGCTCATCAGGTGGTAGAGAATGAAAACTAATTTGAGATGATACTATCTGCCCTGGAAGGAAAAGCCCAATCACATAATTCCATAGACTTCACTAGGTTAGGAATCTGTTTCATTTGCCTAATGGAAAGAACTGACTAGAGGAGGTAAAAAATATCAGTCATTAATAATAAAATAATAATAAAATAATTTACCATGATCTTTTTTTCAAATTTCAAGCTAATTTAGAGAATAATTACCAATATTTTGCCAAAAGATATCATATACATATTACATTATATGAAACTATAATGTAAAGTGCATACATTAATACATATATTAAGACATAAATAAAGTGCAGTGCACTTCTTGAAACCAAACCCAATATTGATATTTTTAACTTACTCAAGTCACTCTCAGGGAATAAAAAAAGGTTGATAATTATTTCTCTGGCTGTTCCATTGGCATTCCAGACAAAAACCCTCCCCAAGAAATTTCACTTTGAGTGGGTGTGTTTTCAGTTCTGCAAAACAGCAGTGATTTCACAATTTATTATCTCTAGAAATGATAATTAAAAGTTGAAAACCTGTATTTTTTCATTCTTCTGTTTATTCAGGCTTCAAATCCATAGAATACCTTGGAGGCACCAACTGTCTCCCAACAAGCTCTCACAGCTGCACAGACTGTTTTGTGCTGTTTGCTGCCTAGTGAGGTGTCACCTTTTTTTTCTGGGGCACTGAGAAAGAGGAAGCATATTCCAAAACCTGAGAAAGTACTAACAGTTTTCATGCAAAGATGTCAAATGAGTAATGTGTTGGGAGAAACAGATGGAGGTTCCTTTATCTCAATCATGCTTCACCTTTTGAAACAGCAAGGAATATGGCCCAAAGGCAGAAGTGTCATTTCTTACCTCAGTCATTTGTTCCCAAAACACTGAGATATGCTTTTATCTTCCTTGTGTGATAATTACAGTGCATTAGAAGGCCAAGAAGGCACTGAACTACACCTGACTTGTCACTGGGGTTTGATATTTTAATTCAACATGTTTCATTGTTTCTTCTTTCCTTGTTTCATCTTTGCACTTCAAGCCTTTTCATCTTGGGTGAAGTACTGCAATGCAAGGCTATTTATCTGTCTGCTGGAGAAACTCCACCATCCTCATCCCTCTTTGTTACCCCTCTGAAAAAATCCTGCAGGACACACAGGTCAAGCTGACCCTTTCAGCTTTCATAGCTTCTGGAGGCTGCTGGGCTTTCCTCTTTGATCCCAATATTTTGTATTCCTTCACACATCCCTGAATCAGTGTGTGATATCAAATGTCCAAAGAGTTGTTGCTGCACTCTCAGTTACAGTCAGTACAACACCATACTTCCATCAATGTTTTCTCAGAGACTGCACTGACTCCCACCTTTCAGGGGGCGCTTCCTAACATTTTCGCATCACTCGCCCATTAATCCCAGGACTTACTCTTTGCTAAAACAATCAATGCAGACCAGCCTACACCCACACAGCCCACGGATGCAGCATGAAGTAGAACAGAATTCAGTTCCAGTGAACACCCACTGCTGTTCCGCAGAACTTACCAGCCCGGTTGCAGCAAGAGGTCAGCAGAGGACATGGAATGTCTGAACGCGCTTTCCCATGTGAGTTGCAGTGTGGATCAACCACCTCTGGAACAGATGAGTTCAGGAAGCAGCATTGCCTTTACTGTGGGGATTTCAATCCCTCACAGATCCCCAGGTGGGCATGACTGTCTGCTTCAGGCAAGGAAAGAAAGAGCAGGACCCTTCATATCTGGCAAGAGGGACTAGGAGAGTATGTCAGACACAGAGGCACGGGGCACAGTGATATGATTATAGTCTGCATGACAAGCAGAGCACACCAGATGCTTGGCCACTGTCAGGGGTATTGTAGGAAACTTATCAGAAATGAGCTATGGGGTCTTGCTATTGTGTTTCTGAGCTGTCCCCAGTCATGCAGACATGGATTTTCCCAGCCTTGCAGCACAAACAGCGTCCAGGGCTGGTTTATGCTCCTCACAGATTCTTTCTTGGGGAATTCTGCTGGTTATTTGATTGTGATACACTGTTAAAGACGAGGATGTCTTCTGGTGTCTCAGAAAACAATAACAGTAAACCACTTCCCAGTTTATTGGTCTATGGGGTTATCATAATTACTGGAATGACTAGCTGGTGGGTTGCACATATTGATTCTCTGTCAGAGTATGGAAGTGCAGATCTAGACACCGGCGTAATAAATCTACATACCAGGCTGACAGAATATGCTCCTGAGCTATGCAGCAGCTACTGCAAATGCTGTCTGCAGAAAAGAGGAATCATGATTGATAAATATCTTTTAATCAACATGCTTTAGAAACACTTGATCTCTCTAGGAGAAAAAAAAAAACTCAACAAACAACTGATAGCAAACATGGTGAACATCCAATTAAAAGGATTTAGTCCCTGTACTACTATTTCCATTTTCATAGAAGAGCAGACAGATTCACTACCTTGTGCATAAAGGCCTTGACATATTCCGATATGGTGGAGTTAAATCTACAGAAAACCTGCATATTTTACTATGAGAATCTCCTCCTTGTAAACCTCTTAACCAAAGGAAACAGCTACATGGTATAGCCTTCAAACTACGTCACCTTGCAAGTAAAAGTCTTCATTCCTACCCTTCAGGTGGGAGTTGAGGCAGCTGAAGCCATGGCAAGGGACCATAAGCCCTTGTCCCTGCAGCACACTGCTCAGTGTGTGGAAATCAGACAGCCAAAATGATGAACAGGAAAGCAAACGCATGCTGGAGCTCATGAGCAATGGTGCAGTTTATGTAAAGACCAGCTTGGGAAGTACTTTGTGTATTTAGTTATTACATTATCTGTGTCAATGACCTGTATCCACAAACGATGTTAGCAATCCTGGAGTAAAGTCAGAGGGCATCTGGCTTCTCAGCTACAGCAAATTCTACAGAAGAGAGAAAAGGCTGAGGACATCAAGCTGCGTTTACACTTATGTAGGAATAAAGACTGGCTCTGTTAGAGAGCCAGACGGCTTTGGTTCTCACATCACTGCTCATACTGCTGGCTATTTTCTGAAGCAATCAGAAATACTGTTGTACCATATTAGCTCTTCAAGACAGACAGAGTCAGCTGCTTTCTAATTATAAGATACCACTGCTTACTGAAACAGGGAGATGGGTTTCTTCCAAGCAGTGAAACACGGGATATAATCAATCCTGTTTTCTGAAGAATCCAGACAAACACTTTTATACATTTTAGGTATATCTTCTTTTTATATTGAAGTGATGTGACATAATCCCATCAGGCTCAACTTTGCTGTCACTAAATTAAAAGCAGAATTGTGCCCTTCACTGCTAATATTGTATGGATGCCCTACAAACTCATTTTAATCTCCAGCCCACGTACCTTCTTTGCAAGTTAATGTGGCATGTTTCAAGGAGAAGTGAACAGAATCATGATGATCACAGAATTCTCCTGAGTTTCCACATCAGATAAGAAAATAAAGACTGATATCTTGGTCCAGAGGTCAGTGGCAGGTAAATCATCACATTCAGCATCCCCTCCTCTTGACCATGCTGTTTCCTTTTGCAGAGGGAATTGAACTTGCAGCAATGTCCCAGTGGATGTCCCTGAGAGTTGGATCTGATCCATAACTGTTTAAGCTACACCTGTGAATTGAAGCTGCTTTACACACAACCTCTGAAAGACACTAAACTGCAGGAATGCAAATAGATGATGGTATATGATGACTTTAAATTATAGTAAAGTGATCCATGGAGAGGGTAAAAGCTGCTATCAAGAGAGTAAGTGAATGCAAAGAAAGACATTGGTAACATTGATTTGTGTGCTTTGCTGATGTACTGCTCCTCCCTGAGGGGGAGAAGTGGAGAGGGATGTGAAGTAGAGTGACAGACTCATGGGATATAGGCACCTGTACTCTGATAAGTATAAATATGGGTGTAACTGTCTTTGATATATAATCAGCAGTGACTCTAGGTTAGTACCTAGTTCAGCAGTCCTGTCTCTGCAGCTG
>JAWWLV010000179.1:55452556-55489129 GCA_035041135.1 Platyrinchus mystaceus
ATGTTGGGCTCACAGTTCCCACAGCAGTGAGCAACTGTAGAGCCACCACTGCTAGCTGTCACCTTAAAATGTCTCAAGACACTCCTGATGTATACAAGCCTTTTGGTCTGTCACTGGGTGGAAAAACACAAGAAGGGTTTAACTGAAGTGATATGCAACAGGACTTCACCAGCAAACCCTGGTTCTCTTCCCTGACACCCTTTCTCCAGCACTTAATGCATGAAAATAGACTGGGTTGTGTCCTTCTGCTCTGCATGGACTTGTCTGAGAGATTAATATACAGAGAACCGTAAGGTTGTGGAGCCTGATGATTTCTTCAGCTTCTGTTTGAGGTGTTACAGAAGACAGCATAAAAGACCAGCAGATCATTCATGATAGATACCCCATCAGTAAAGGATGACTGTATTATCAAAAATACCAAAAAAAAAAAAGGTAATTATTTTCTGTGCACTGTTATAGCCTCCCAGGAGTAACAGCCAGACACTCCCACTCATACAACACTCTAATATTTCACCGATCAAGGACATAACCCTGGTTATTTACAGACTGTAATGAGAGTGCCCATACTTTGATGTTTCCATAAATAAGCAGGTAAAACTGCTGAGTTTCAAGAAACTTATCTTGATTGCCTGGAAGACGTTATTATTTTAATAAAAAAGAATGGTATGTTTAACGATTAAATTTATATCAAATGTGCAAGCAGGGTCCACTCAGAGAGAAGTATACAAGCCTTTCAACACAGCTTGTGCTGTAGGAAAACTGCTCCCTCATTTTCATGAAAAAGTGGATGTTTGTTTAAATGACATAGAAATCTCTTCCCACAGACTGTTTAAAATCAAAGGTCTACTTGGCTGTGATGGATTTCTACAGGCTCAGAACTCCTCAAATGTGACAACCCCTGTCAGATAGACTGTGTTTTGTAAGCTTAAGGAGCTTTAGAAGTGATACAGCTCCTTAACAGCATCAGTCCTGCCTGCTAAAACCAAGTCTCAGATCTCTTCTCTAACCTTTACCTTTTTGTTGAGGAATACTCCTGGTCAAGCTGCAGGCTGAGATGCAGACTGAAATGTAGATTGAGCTCTGAGTGTGAGTCCCTGAAAAGAGGCCATGAACTGCCAGCCTTTGGGATAACAGAGGGCATGAAAGATGGGTGAGTCTAGTGAATGGTCAGATTGGGAAATGCCCCTAACATTTTGTCCCATGCTGAATGTCCTGTATACACCTTTCAAAATATCATTTATCATCACTTTATCAAACAAGATGTAATTATTTTTTGTTTGGATCAGCTTCATCCAAACCAGAAATCCAAATTCTGGTGTTGAGCATCCCAAACTTTAGGAAGGCCTTAATAAAGAGAGTCTTCTAAATTACCAAGCTGTGTAGTCAGGAGTGGGTCTGCAGAATTAAACCCCTGGTGCTGAGCACCCAGTACCACATTACATGGTGTAAGGGGCTTCATTCCTGAGCAGCCCTGTTGTCATGTATTGAATTCCCTGTAGAAGCTGAATACTGGTGCACGTCTGGAAAGTATCTTCCAGTTTAGTTTCAGCCAAAAAGAAATCCAATTTTGTGTGCTTCAATTTTGTGCTGCTCTTCAACATCAGCTGAAGTGTGGTAAGTAGGAAAAAAAATTAGATTATGTGCTTCAAAAGAACAGCTTGATCCAGAACTAAAAAGCTAAAGAATATGCATGGAGAGAGTCAGGATCAAAATGTTAATGGCAGCCTTGACTGTACTACCAGAAAGCTGGTGTCCATCAAAGGCAGAAAGGAGCCTCTCCACAAGGTGATAAAGTGAAGAAAGTCTTTCTTCTTCATATCTTGGTGATGGACTTGTTGTTATACTTTGTGCTACGTATGCTACACATTACATCAGCATCTGTCCCTGTTATGTTTCAAACTGACAACATACAGAGCCAGGCTCAGACACCACAGGTTGGATTTACATGTCAGAGATAGCCAAAAGTGAGATGCTGTGAGTCACCACCCTGGAATATAGTCTTCTTAACAAGGGTTTGAAGCTACTGTTGCTTCTTCCCACAGGGAATTAATCAGGAAGGCAGAGGTTTTTCTGAGATTCAGGAGAAGCAGAGAGATGAACAGAGAGGAGCCCATCACCCTTCCTTGCAAGAGTTGGTCATTGTGGAGTGAGAAACCTGGGCAAAAAGGATCCTGTGAGTTGAGCTTAACACTCGTGTTTATACCTTTTGCACCTTCTGGAAATTGTACATTAAGTTTTACTTTTTGGGGTTTTTTTTGTTATTTATGGTTTTCCAAAGGCAGCAATTAGCAGAAACAAGATAGAGAGCTTTCAAACTCCTCTTCCAATAGCCTTTATGACTTTCCTGCACAGAACGCTGGAGGAATCAACAGAATGAAACAAATTCACTATGAAATTCCTCTACCCCAGGTTCTCATAGTTTATATTCTGACCAGTACCCATTATGCTTAAACAAGCTCATCATTTCTTTATGTTCAAACATAAAGTAGTTTATAGTTCCCACTACTTTCCTACACACTGGTGTCCTTCCTTTTTGATACTTGAAAGTGTACATAAAAAGATATTTTTCATCCTTTAATAAGGCCTCTTGTGCACATGTGTTCCTGTAAACAGCTCTATTTCTTGCAAAAATATCTGAAAAGATACTTGAAATTAACTTCCTATGTTTTAAACTTGGGCTGGCATCCAAAATTTAGCAGAATTCTAGTTAAAAAAAGACAAATTCCTTGGAGAGCTTTCACTTCTCTCTAATCTTCAGGACAAGACAAGATTTGGAGAAATCTTTTGATTAAAGAGGGGCTTTCAGTTCTGACTCAGCCTTCTTAAGAGGATTTGCTAACACTTACTGACCCTGTTTCTTCCTGGCAGTGTGCAGTCTTTAATTTCTCCCTAGCACATACAGGGTGAGTTGTTAAACCTCTGCCTTGCCATGCCATAAACTTCAAACATCAAAACCTAAGCATGCCAGGTCTGCAGTCAGACACTCAGGGGAGAGGCTGCAAAAATTCTCAGGGAAATCTCTGAGCAGATGTTTTTTGCTGTGGGTTTTTGTAATAGAAACCATCTGCCTTTTTCTTTCTTTCTTTCTTTTTTTTTTTTTTAACTAGTGAAAAGAAAGTCTTTTCTCAAAATGATCTGAATAACTCATCAGAAATGCAGAATCTTCAAAAGACACTCACGGGTGGGACTGGTTTCTTATGGTTATTCTGCTAATTATCAAGCAGCAGAACTCAGTCCTGAGCATCTGCTAAAAATGCAATTCTTGAAAGGCTCAGCTTCAGTTCTGGACACCTGTTTTCCCAGCTTACCACTTTCCTCCCCCTAAAACCAGATGTCCTGTGCCACTGAGAGATCCTCCAGTTCTTATTACCTCAGCAGGTGATACGTGCTATACTGTGAAGCCTCCTTCAACACAGAGAAGCTAAAGGGAGAGCCTATCCCAAAACATACAGTTTTCCCTAAGGAGCAGAAAGTCATCTTTATCCCACTCTACAGACAGATGATTTTAAGGATGGGATGTAGTCTAATACATGTGATAGACATATGCACATGACACCAGGGATAGACTAAAGGGGAAGGCAGGTGTCAGTCTCACTACCTTTGTGTTTTAATGGGACAACTTCTGTTGCTAACAGAGAGAGAAGCAGCCCTTTCCATCATATCTTGCTCTGCCTTGCATGTAAGACTGCGGATGAGCTTACAAGATCCCACATGTGGTGTCTCTCTCAGCCACATGTCAACTCTTCTTCAGGCCGAAATCTGAGGCTGCAAATTTGCTTCCAGAGGAAGGAAGCACACCTGAAGGCCACTTTACCGGCAGCCTATGTGTTCCCTTCAATGTGTCCATGTCACCTGAAGTTACACTGGCTTGCTGTGAAATTACTTGAACATGGGGCTACTGCACATTTGGGGGCATGGAGGTCACAAATGAGCTTTCTTCATTTGGCATGTGTATGATGTACCTCCATCCAAACCTTGGAGAATAAATCAAATAATACTTCAATACAGCTAAGTCCAGTAGGAAAAAGGAGAAAAGGGAGCTGAATGTCCAAAACCAGTGGCAGACAGAAGAGGCCTTTCTTAATTAGTCCTAAACCGCATACGCACACCTTTTTTTTTTGGTTAAATGGAGGATTTTTTTTTTTTTTTGTAGAGCATAGACACAAAATACTGCCTTGCCTGCTATCTCCAGTTCCAGGGCATTTGGGTGGCAGCACAAGAGTAGCTACCTACAGATGATACCAACCCTGTGACCCCACAGGTTTAAGGGCTGTCATATGGCAAATTCAGACAATGACTGTAATGAGACAAAGTGACTTTGTTGCTCGATGGTTGCACAGATCAAGACTTTCCTTCCTTCCATTCAGGGGCTCCAACTACTGGCCGAGATATGATGTGGTTTAACGGAATTAAACGGTTGTTGATCCACTCGACACTAACGTGTGAGATTGGAAGCAGAGATAGTTAGCTATTGCCTCTAGCCCAATTCTGCTAAGACAGCATGTGGTCTCCTGATGGCTGGGTTCAGGGTTATTTCCCAGTGAGGACTGGTCCAGATGGGTGAACATTTTGAATGGAACCATAAATATTATTCATTTCTCATCCATCTCCAAGATTCCCCCAGCTTTGATAATTGGAAATGGAAATTGCAGAATGAGAAATTGATTTCTTCTTCACTTTTGCCACACAGAAAGTAATGACTGGCAATGTTTGTGGAAGGCTTCCCGGCCCACCCAGATCCAAGATAATGAGCTTTCCCAGGCACTAGGTAATTCCGTCTGTTGTGCTTCTCTTTTTCTTTTACCATAAATGCACATCTTGCTGCAGATAACAGATTAAACTCCTCACTTGGAAACTGAACTACACATCACTCACACAGCAAATAAAATAGAAAAAATAATTCCTTTCTTCTCTTTCTTCTTTATTAAATGCCATCACTTAATTTAGAATGCAAATCAATATATTAATAAGGAATGTATAATTTTTAATGTCATCTGTGCAATCACCCTCCTAGATTGATTCTACCTTGAACTCATTGCAGTATTGTTAATGACTGAAAGCTCACACCATACTTTATCAACCAAAGTCTGTCTCTAAGAACTTTCTAATTAGTGCTACTAATCACCTATTGCTTCTCAGTGAGACTAATGCATTATTACAGAGACTTGTGAAATACGTCCAACAACATATACGTCTTGATAAAATGACACTCAGGAGATTCCATTACCCACATCCATCAATGACACTTAATCCATCACATGGAAATATTGCTTAAATACTGCTACACAGTCAGCTGGGTGCAGGCATCGTCAGTGAGACCTGCCAGGAAAAATGCTTCCCTGCTTATGGCTCTGGTATGCAGCCCATTCTCTTACATCATATAGCAATTAATGTACCCATACTTAGATAACAAGAAGTTAGAGAGGCAGTGGAAAGTAGCAGCAGAGTGGGACAACTGATGAAATAAGCTGCAGGAAATCTATTTTGTAATAAAACTGTTCATAAAAGTGAATTGTCATTTAGAGGCACAATTTCCATGGGGAATAAGTTTTTATGTCTGTGTGCATCTTTAAGGCAAGGAGGTTTTCTTTTTTTTTTTTTTTTCAATGTCTCTTTCATTTAAATGGCTCTATAGATGCTCAGAATATGCAGAGACATTTTTAAACCCATGGGAATCTCATTATGTTTTGTGTATGCCTTTTTCCTTTTCTAATTTTTTTCCTTTAAATTCAGGATGATCCAAGATGCTGCAGTCATTTAGCTGTGAGGAATACTTAGATCACCAGAGTGAAGATAATTAACAATATGTATAAATGAATGTGCCAATTTCTTTATAAGTGGAAGAAAAGATATCATTATAAACTGATAGGTTACACTGATGGAGTCTGATTATTTTCCTCCTTCCTCTGTGTTTAAATACAAAACCAACTATAAAGTCAAATACATAAAAAACCACACATACCCTAAACTCTGTAAAGCTAATGGGATATGTCACAAATCTCCTCCTTTTTAAATGATCTAAAGTGAAATTTAGATACTTATTGTATCTAAATCGTATGAAAAATTCTACTATTTGTAAAAAATTGTTTCAAAATCAGAGTGATTTATGAGTGTTTATTAATACATACAAGCTTAGACCAGAATACAAACCTTCCTGAACAGTTTGAGGGAAGGTCTTGCTGGCAGGAGCCAGATGGGGTCAGATCACAAGGTAAAGTGAAAATAGTGAATCCCTCTTTTTCCCTCGAGGCAAAGAGAATTCGTGAAGATCCCTGCTGACCAGAACTCAGTGTGTCATCTCTCCTCGTGCCTGGGATTTTTAGCTTCTATTGCTACCGATTTTTTTTAGTGTTATTTCCTGTATCCTGATAATGTTACAAAATAATCAGCTAATCTATGAAGAAGACAATTTACAGTAAAATGAAGCTCCTCCACTGTGTTAATTAAGGGAAGGGAAAAACTCCCATAACTACTTGTAGTACCTGAAGTGGCTGAAAAAATGGTCTTAATGTGCAGTGAACCACTCCTGAGATTACAGAACAACAACAATGGCTTTATAAAGGCAGCTTAAGAGTATCAAAAGGTGAATATTACAAAGAAAGTCTTTACAGATCTACAGCCAACACTAACCCCACTGCTGTCTCTGTGGTAAAACTCGACTGCAGCCTACAGGCAGTATGATGAAAGCAGCCATCCACAAGTATTCCAGTTATTTTAATTATTTCCACAGCTGCAGAGATGAATCTGTAGGAATGATAAAATGAAGATATGAGCAGGATGAAGAGAGAATGGTAACTCTGAATTTCTGTTTTTTCCCTGTCGGGATCAAACTTTGCTCTTGCAAAGAAATATCAGGCACTTACTTCAGCTTTATGTCAACACCTCGTAGTCAACAGCAGCTGAACTCCACCAAAATTGCCATTTGCCATTACTTCTCCCATTATGCTCTTCCCTTTTCCTATCCTGCCCCACATGCTCTCACCTGCCCAGCAGGGAATTCATGATGGTGTAGGGGATGCGAGCTTAGGGAGCAGGGAACAGGTCTGCTTCCCTCTGTCACTGTATGAGACACAAATTTTCCCTCTGGTACTTGCAATTGTGTGCAGACTCTTGGTATTTAAAGCAAACAAAAGTAAACAGATACACATATAGATAGGCAGACCAGCTCTGAGCAGTCCTGCAAGATTAGAGAGGAAAGTAGTTCTCTCATTCTAATTAAAGCTGAAACTTGTTTCCCGTTATGAGCTTAATTACATTTCAAACAGATGCACTTTGCACAGTGTACAACTGTTCTGGCATTGTGAGAATCTGAATGGACTGTGGCTTCAGCTCGAGAAAGGTTAGACTGGAGAGTGAGATGTTTGCAGAAGAAACCTCCCTGAGCATCAACCTGCCTAAGGGAAAGCATTGGTGAGCAGATTTTTTATATAAGATACAGATGCAAGTGAGATAATTCTTAAGGTCTGGAATTCACATATTTTGTATTCTAGGGCTTCAGATTAGGGCAGGAAAGACACATATAAAAAAAAAAGGCACTAATCAATTGCTCATAAAAACAAATGGCTACACAAAAAAACCCAAAACAAAAAAACAACTGTGCCCTGTTAATGGAAAACTGTTTGAGCTTAATAAGCATAAAGAAAATCTATGCAGAAAGTATTAAGAGTCAAAGACTCAAGGCCCCTAGGAATGACTTTGGAGACAGTCATTCAATCAGCAAATTTATTGACAAGAAAGGCTTGAAAAATCTGGTGGATCTCTAGGGGAGTTCCCTCAGCAGCTGCAAACATCTACATTTCCATCAGATCTGATGCTGTCAGGCATTGCCAAGAGCCACATCTGATTATCTTCTCTCTGATATTGCAGTAAGCTTATTTATCTCCACTGAAGACAAGGGAGTTTATGTAAGGGGCCTTAAACTCACCTGAATGCTGTAGGAAATGCCCTTGTGCTTCCTCTGCCTAATCTCTTACTGCAAAGGACAGGGAATTGCAGCAGAGTTGATGCCTGAAGCATTGGACACTGGAAATGAGGGACTTGCAGAAAAAGGACAAACAGCGTTACCATCTCTGAATGCAATAGAGAGCAAACTGCCACACCACAAATGCACAGGAATTATTCAGGTGGGCTAGAAAAGCATGGAAACTTTGCTGAAGGAAAATGCATTCAAAAGGGTATTCAACAAGTGGATTTGCAAATTCACTGTTACCTAATTTTTGCATCCAATTTTGAAAATGTTGTTCCCTCTGCTCATTTTCTCACCTGCATGGCCCGTGTTACATGCCTATGTTATTATCTTATGCTAGCCAGGATTAAGGAGTGGACAATATCATGGAGATGGAAGTCACAGCTTCTTAGCATAGTCCCTCTTGGTATCATTACAATAATGTGTGCTTGTACATTCAAGAAATGGATCTTGAAGTGCTGGGTATTGAATGGCAATAGCTACTACAAATTGAATCTTCCAATATCACAACATTGATTCTGAAGCTGAACCCATAAGCCAACTCAAGGACTAATGTGCTGGTTTTAGTATCAGACTCTTTAGACAGTACACATTGCATCAGTACTGTTTAATAGCAATGGAGCTATGCAAATCAGATGAATGAGGGGCGTGGATCTCTCAGAGATTGTGATTGATAATAGAAATCTTAGTCAAAACAAATCCTTTTAGACAAACAAAAGTCTTTCATATAAGATCTCCTAGTATGGTATGTTCCACTTGAGGAATAGAGCTGCTTAGATTATGCTCTCAAGTAGTCCAGGAGGAAAGGACAGGCTTCTGGTTACACTTACACATACCTACCCTTCCTCTGTCCACACAAATATTCCTGGAGGGAGTTGTAGGTGCCTCTTCATTTTGCCATTGATCCTACGTGTCTTCTGAAAAACTTAGCTCGTTAAATTAGTTTCTTCCATTACAAAGGACTTAGCAGTGTGTGTTGCTCAGTGAATACAGCAAGGAGCATTGTTAGATAGATATAGACAGATACTTTCTGTCTAATTCTACACCTGAAGTTATATTGCAGTCAATATGAGATCTAGCCAGTTTTATAATTCTACCCATATGTTATAAGGATTTGCCACATATTTTAACTTAAGTGCTACATATGTCATCAACTTTGTGGTAAATATGTCTATTTTTCCTCCTGGAATTACAGAAGGGAGAGGTTAGTGTCTGGTACATTCCATTATTTATTGTCTCAATTCAGTGCAATTCAATATATTGTGTTAATTTCCTTTTCCTTTTTTAAAAGAAATAATAATCTGTCACTGAGGTTGTAACAACTCCAATGTTAATGGAATTGTATGAGACAATGTCATTGAAATTGGATCGGTCCAAATGGAATCATTACTGTCCGTCCATTCAGTTCTTAATGGCTCCATCAATCGATGTGCATAGGACAGAGCCCAAGGTGTTTTGAGGAAGCTCTGAGGTGTATCTGAGTGTGCTGAGCCTTTGTGCACCTTCAAAGAGCAATTACATGACCTAAAAGGTACAGTTCCAAAATCTCCTAGAGATCCATCAACTACAGATGACACAGCAAAGGCCTCCTTCAAAGTGAACCTGGCCCATCCCAATAGAGTATAGTTGGTGAATCACTGAAATAGTTGATCACAAGACTAAAGTTCACCAGTGTATCTTTAGGAATTATTCATCCACTTAAGGATTGTTCATCCACACAGATCCAGAATTCTACGCTTGAAATCCCTTGGGATACTTTTTAGTAAAACAATAATGAATGCACAGAGCTACTGATTTCTTTCCCCTGTTTAATATTTCACCCTTTTTAATACTGCCATGAACTCCTTCAGGTGCTATATTCCATTATCCATTTGCAAGCTTGGATATGTTGAAAAGCAGCAAATACAGGGAACTTCTGGCCTTGCTTTCTGGCTGCTGTAAAAGGAAGAGCTGTTTTCAGCAGAAGAAAAAAGAATGTCCCCACACAAGCCAGGGCAGTTTGGAGATTATTCAATTGGATACATCAAACTGCCTCAAATCCCAGCACTAGTAAATGTTAGGCAGCACATCTGCCTGCAGGATGTTGCTGCTGAGTGGGTCAAGTGGATTATGATGAAGAAACTTTTTTGATGCTTCTATTAGAGTCCAGCCCCCTAAGGCAGGAGTCTGGTGGTGTTGTACAGCATGTGGGAGCCGAGTAACAAAGACCATTTGGCAACGTCCAGGAAGTTTAAATTGGACAAAAAAGTGTATGAATCCCAAGACCCATATCTGTGTTATGGCTCTGCTGACTTATGAAGACAAGAGACCGCTAGAAAGTACTGACTGACAATAATAAGTAATATGTAATAAATGATATATAATGAATCATGAACATGGGCACCCACAGAAGTCTTTGATAGGAAATTCCTCAGCTGACTGTGTCATAATCTTTCCCACAACTTTTGTGAAACAGTTTTCTCAGTAGTCATTCAGAAATCCTGAGAGATATATATGAATTTGAAGCTACTCCCCTTTTTATTCATTGAAGCAAATTCTCAATTTCAAGAAAATTAAACATTTAAATACTAGAATTTAAACTTAACGTGAATTTTAATGCCCAAGATGTATTCTCTTGGTGTGAGATATCTTTCCTCCTCTTTTCTATAGAAATACAAGAAATTTCAGCCTGTACTTCTTACTTTTTCCTCACAGGAGTTGTGTTCTTAGAGCCTTGTGTTTCACTTTTGGACAGAGAAAGAGAGTGAAGTAAAGGCAGGAGGGAGGTGCTGGAGTGAAAATTCTGTAGGAATGAAAAACCTAATGTTTCAATCACTGGAATTGTTTTCCTAATGTTTTCCTCAAATAGCTTCATTCAGTTGGATTTGCTGTAGTGACACTGTCTCATATTAATTGGTACGTGTCTGTTTGCTCTCCATTTTCCATAGTCCCAAGGACTAGAAAGAGCTTTGTGCAGACATGAGCAAAGGTGCCATAGCCAGTTATTGTTCAGACACTCTTAGCAACGAAGGAGAGAAACTGCAGAGGATTGACCTGTAAAAATAGAACATAATTAATAAAAAAATGGAAGATACAAATGCAAACGAATTACTTTTTCAAGCTCAGATGTGACGCGAGGCCATACCTCACGTTGGGTGTTTCATCCAGGTGTCACATATACAGGTCAGCCTTGGGAACCTGCCTATTCAAGGGGGCAGAAAGGTTAGGAATACTGCAGGGCATCAAAATCCCTATGGTTATTTTTATTTGTTTCACTATTCAGTATTCACTCTGGATTAAATCCTGTGTGCTGCCTCTTTGTTATCAGATAAAGAAGGGAATGAATTGGGCTTTACATCTGCCTATAAATACCTGTGATCAAAAAGAATACCACTTTACTCTCTAAAGTAGTGTTATCATGTGTATATCTTGTCAGTCAGCATTATGGTACATCAAAGATAATGCTTTATGTTCTTACACTGACATCTTTAGAGAGTGTATGTAAATCTCCTTGTATGGCTGGCCCAAAACATTGTGGAAGGCAGCCATTAAATAACCTTTTCTTTCTACTTTATGCAGCTGCCACTGCTGTTTCCAATACTCCATTTCTTTTTCATTGCTTGATGGTATTCTCATGAGTCTTTGGCCGATGAAAAAGGTCGGCCAAATAACAAGACAAATAACTGGAAAATTCAAAACATATGCAGTCCTGCATCTTGGTATGTGGTCTGACACCATGACAGCATCTTCAATCCTACACAGCTAATAAAGCCAACATTATTATTGGCGAAACTTCAGGAACAAAGTACAGACAATAATGGGGGGTTATTCTCGTTTAACTCACAAATGGAAAAGACAAATCACCTTCTCTCTGATCTTATTGATGAAAGCAGAGCATAGCCTGGTGTGCATGTGTGAGAAAGAATGAGAGAAGATGTGAGACAGACAAAAAAATGCAAAGGGCTGTTTTGGAAACCAAGTTTTGGGGTTTTCTTTATGGAAAATAAAAGTTTGAAATCAGACTGTTTCAGAATGAAAAATGGAACTACCAGGCCTCATGGGGGCTGTGTCCAGGCCCACATAGCCTAAGTGCTTGTGTCCCTATTTGCCTATAGAAAGTAGCTCATTTTTTCAGTGACCTTATGCCCCTATGAGAAGTCACAGCCTCCAGTTTAACAACTGGGTGCACTGTATGAGTTTAATTTGGTCTTAGGCAGCAAGTACAAATTGGAATAATTAAACTTCCAGTTGAATTTTCTCAGTTCTCTCACTGAGTTCCATGGGGTGTTTTTTAATCTTTAAATTTTACCCCCAAAATTGTGTTGACTGTTAAGCCTACAAAATGGGAAAGGAGGCCCCTAGTTGCTTCTAAGCCAAATATCCTCATTTCTCCTTTCCCATTACTTCCCAAATGAGACATAATTAAGCAGTTTTCCTTCTCACGGTATTAAAAACTAAAGACAAAGCTATTTCAGCTATTTCTAGGCCTTTTTTAGAGAGGCTATCAAAACCAGTCACTGGTAGCAATTGAGAGACAGAGAACAGATGGTATGTGATTCCAGGTTCTGCCACATTCCTATAAATGCGTTAATTTACTGCTGAAACAAAGTAAGTTTTTTATGTCATTCATAAAAGGAGAAGATGGCTTGAAAGATTTGATCAGTGATGTTAATGTGTTTTCTTTGGTAAATGCCACTTTCCTCAAGTTTCACGTTGTTACATTCAATAGATCTGCAATATAGTTAACTACAAATTCTTTTCTATGGTAATCAAGCTGCTACCTCAGTAACACTGTATATGAAGACAAAATATTAATCAGTAAGCCTTTCTTTATTTCAATATGTTCTCCTTCAGAAGTAATCCAACTGGAGCCTTTTTACCGCATTGTAATTTATGAGCCAGATGGAGCACAATACATTTTTAATAAAAATTAGGTACAAGCAGATACAGGGGATTAATAGTTGTATTATAATTTTATAGTTTTCAATATACACTGCCGTGGAAAAGACAATCAAATATGGGGTCCATCTTGAAGATATAAAATGCAGTATTTATTTTTAATGGAAAGCGAATTTCATGAATTACTGAGCCATGAAGAGCGGATGGATGCACTCACTGGGCAACACAAAGGACAACTAGAAAAAAAAGGCATTCAAAACAACAGAGCACTACTGTTTATTTGGGATGAGAACACCTCTGAGTATGCTCTGGAGACTCAGCTCTACCAGGTTGCATGGATTATGAACATTTTCAAAAATGACCTCCTTTTCTCAGCAGCCTATACAGGCTGGGACTTTTTTTATGTGTTTCTGACATGCATTAATTAACAATTTATTACACAGGGGAAAACAGGAGTAAAAGCAGTGTTCGCAAATTGATTAAACCATTAGAAGAATTATATTTTTCCCAAATCTGCTTTAAACTATATTGATAGAACTGAGTAGTAGAAGTGAAGGAGCTATAAATTTTTGCGGTCCTTGCAAACTTTTAAAATATGTTCTCCAGGAGTAAATATATTATTGTACATCTCTTTCCACAAACAGCTAGGCAACAAGTTAGTCACTGTTCCTGCAGTCCTACCATTTCCATCTGATAAGCATTTTTTTTTTGCTTCTAAAAATCCTGGAAGATTTTGCTCTGATAATCTTGCAAGCACCTTTAAATCCTTCTAGACTTATGAGTGGGTGTCTCCTTGGTCCAAAAACCTTCCAGCTGAATGATGAACTTGCTGATGAATTACTTATTGTTCAGCATTTAATCTGAAGAATGTTCTGGCAACTGAATCAAAGCACATCAAAGACAGTTCTCAGTAAGAAAAACAAATCTTCTAGGAAAGGGCAGCCCTATTCCTCAGAGATGCTAATTACACTATGGCACACCTTGAAATGTGGTGTACACTGTTCCTCTCCAGGGTTCAGGAGTGTGACGTGAAATTGCTTTGAAGGAGACCCCAAATATATGAATTTCTTTTCCTTTTTTTTTTTTTTTTTACTATTTTTTTGTAAAATGAAACGAATGGGTAACAGAGGGCAGGAAATCTTCAAGTACAGCATGCCAACAATGAAATCTTTGAAGGGGTACATACTAGCAATTCAAAATCTCCACTGGGACCGTGCCTTCATCAATTCGAAAGGGAGACTCTCTGTCTGAAAGCTTTGAAGAAACCCCCTCCTTTTGAAGAGATGGGAAATCTTTGAAGTTATTAAGCATGCATTAATCATTTTAGATAGGTAAACTTTGGACTAAAACTCATCCCAACCTGTAGTATTCTTTCTTGATGCTTTGTTAACTAAATCATGCAGCACATTTCACTGAGGAGGAAATGGTAATAGCAGCCCAGAGTGAGACTTTTTGCAATCGGGGAGCTGGAGCTCAGTGCACCATGTTAAGTAGATTCTGACAGCAGGCTGAAAGCATCATCTAGGTTAGAAGACATATAGTATATATTTAAATTTTCCCTTCCTGGATGTTCTTTCATCCACCCTTTTCACACATTTCTCTTTCTCAGAGAGGTTGTCAGTAAGGCATTGCCCCATGACAAAGACTCCGCTTGGCCGTATCAGCTTTGCAGGTGTTTAATCATGGGTAAAACCCATGGAGACTTTGGCACATCACCGCAGGCAAGGGGAGGCATTCCTCAGGAGGACCAGTGGGACGTCCCCATCTTCCAGACTTTTCCTTGGGGTCACAGCTGTGTGCAGAGAGACAAGCTTGAGCCAGCCACATCTTAGTCAGGTTAGTGCAGGATTAACTGAGCAGAATTAGATGGACTGTAAAGCTCAACAAACAGAGTAGGTAGTAAAATGACTCTTTCTGACCTTGGGTAGTGTGACTTTATGAAGGAGAAGACTCTAAGGGAGAAGAGGCTGGCCAGACAGGAAGGTTGTTAACTATCAGCAATTTATTTCTAGCATTAGTTAGACCATGATTTTTCGTTGCCAGCATCGCAACTACCTATGTGCTTGTACAGTGCTGACTCTCTCTTCAGTACCAAGAAAGTTCTTGGCTGCACAAAAAGCCCAGGTTAGGGCAAGACTCTAAGTGTCATTGTCAAGGGGCACCTAAAGGAGAGTGACCAGCAGAAAACACTGCCAGAGCTGTTTAGCTGGTTCATGTTTGCCCTCAGCTCCATAAGATGGTTGGAGAAGAGGAATCAAGAGGCAGCTGCAAACGCAGAAGAGAGAAGACACTGAACTGCATCACTTGGTGATCTGTTAAGAAATTCCTTGCAGATAAATTGCATGTTTGAATCAATTATCCTCCTCTCACCAGAGATACTATAATCTGAGCATAAAGTGCTAATTCCTCAACTAGATTAAGCAAACCTGGTGTGCTTCAGCACATCAGTGGCCTCACAGTGTCCCTATACTCTCCTTCCACTGCCTCTGCCCTCCAGTCAGAGACTAGAGGCTGAAAAACAGTGAATTGTCATAAATGGTCATCAGTCCATAACCTCAGCTTTCTGCTTTGCCTTTCTGCTTGAGGAAATTGTAGACCTGAGGAAACAGGACAAGGCTGATCCACACCACAGTGAGATGGAAGTAGACAAAATCAAAGAACAATGATGTGTCTGAGATTCAATTTCAGATTAGGACACGAATACATTAATCTACTTGTAAACATATAAATATTCATATGTAAATGTAATATGTAAATATAAATATGAATAAAATATTCATATATTTATATGTAAACATATAAATATAACAATATGTGGGTAGCAGGGGGAGACATTTCCCTAAAGAAGAGGGTCTAGCACCCCTTCAGACACTTTAGATGTCTGCAGAGGTAGACAAGAAAAATGACCTGCCTTTTTCTGCAGAAGCAACTAGAAGCCAAGAAGATATTTTAGGTCATCCCAGATGGCAATTAAAGTGACCGTCTTCTGACTACAACAGGTTTTATATGCCTAGTTCCCAAGCTGGCATCTACAAGGAAGTACCTACATTCAAGTGTCTTAATCCAAAGCGGTATCCCACTTCCAGAGGCTGAAGAAATACTTGACTCATGAAAACTCCTTAGCTGTCCTTTAGCTCCTTGTATGTCTCTGGCATTGTCTAAAGAGCACAGTTTAAGGAGGTATTTTCAATAGGAAAGCAAAACCAACCAACCAACCAACTAACCAAAAAAAAAGACAGAAAAACAGAAAGGAGGGATGCAAACCGAAATGAGAGTATCCAACTTGGAAAAGCATACATCTGACATCTCCTGGTGAGCCTATAGCCATACCTTAACATGAAATGTCACATCATGGTGCTGCACTTTACACCAATGTCCAGGGAGAATTTTCAGGATTATAATGTTGAATCTCATTACCTATGGAATGCTGGTCTGTGGTTTCCAGCAGGATATTGAGGGCTCTTTCAATGTGACAGTAACATCGACATTTTGGCAGCATCCCATGTTAATAACAAAAAGATTAATAACAAAAAAGACAGAGTGGAACCAAATCTCTTTTCCTTTGAGAAACCCAAAATCTAGATTCAAAGCTTACACTTATGCCTCTTTTCCAATGATTATTAAGCTAAAGCACAAACAGGAACTGGGGAGCATTCTGATTTGCCCACGTCTTGTTCAGTCTAAAACATTTGATGGCAAGGAGATGGAGATGCTTTTATGATTTTTCCCTCCTAGTCCTTTTCTACAGCTTTTGGCAGAAATGGATTAGGACCACAAGGTGTAGCTTGTCCTATTCTTTCACATAGCCAAAGTGTGTACTGAAGAGACGTTGTGTCAAAGCAGAAATGTGATTGAGAAAGCTATCTCTAGCATTCCCTCTGAGGAGCCAGGTCAGACAGCCAAATTCCCCTTTTTTTATTTTTTTTTTATTTTTTTTAAATTATGCATGAGAGTACTAGTTATTTAACCAGATCTATTTCATGAGCTGGCCCTCATGTCTCTCTGGGTTATATTCAGACAGATAACTGCAACATTTAAGTTCAAGAAAATTATGACCTATTCAGATTACCTTTGTGCTGAGGGCTCCCAATACAGCCAGAGGAGAGTCAGGTGTGATACCAGTCAGCCCTCACAGCCAGCTGTGATGTGGCTGCTTGTCTCTCTTCCCTGACTCCCTGATAAATCAGGGTACAGCAGCCCTGACAGACACTCATTCGTGGTCAGCTGAATTTAGATACCTGTGTTGATCATAAATCCACTCTGGATACCAGCACATCCAGGACATACCATATGAATACACCTCTCTGGACTTCTTTCTTCAGTTACGAGAGCAAAATCCTATTGTCTCCTTCCTCTCTCCCTCCGTTACTGGTGTTGGCCACTTCAAAGCAGGACCCAGCAGACACAAATTAGTCTTTAATTTGACTCCTACCAACAATGAAGTGCTGGACTGGTACTCAAACCACAGCACTGAGTAGGACACTAACATGTGACAGCTCCTAATGTACCTCCCCTCAATTAGCCTAAACAGGAAATACACCTGTGGTAGGGAGTTAAGCCAAATCTCGGGGTCCTGAGTTAATAACAGCCAATGCATCTTCACCACAGCAGAGCTGTGCCTTCTGGGATTTGCTGTCCCAGTACTGTCACCTGTAAACAAGACTCTGGCAACTTCAGTAACTTCAAGAAATAACTTCAGTGAAACCTGTAAAATAGTGGGGTTTTTAGATTTGCTTTGTAAATAACCCTTCTGTATGATCAATGATCTGCGTGTGCCCTTAACACTTGCTGTTTACTTTTTGATCTTACATTAAAGTACAGCTGTGATCACACATCAGTTTGTGTTTTGGCCCTTCTGAAAAGTGTGATTTGCAAAGGATCATAAGTACATTTTCTTTCCTCACAGATTTTTAGCACCTAAGCAGAAAATGTGCTCAGATAGCCTTCTGGATGTAATGGAAAGCTCACAGTATCTTGTACCTGAAGCCATTAATATTTTCATATTTGTCTTGTATGTCACTTGTTCTACTAACTAATAGATCATTCTTATTATAGGCATACCTTCACTATTGAGTTATCTAGAGAAGGACATGATTAATATCAATGAGCTCTTTGTGGAACATGGAAATATCCTGGGAGAGAAAGCAATGCTACATCTGCTAGGAATATAGTTTTGCTTTTAAAAAATGAGACACGTATCTCAGGCAGACAGAGAGCTTTGTGCAATGCTGAATCCACACCTACATGCCTGTTTAAAAATCCTTTCTCATGCCATGTGTTCTTTTCTTCTCAGAGAGGATGGACACAGCTCAGCATTTAAAACTATTCATTTTGTAATGCAAACATACTCCTGCTGCTAAGCTGTGGATTTCAAACCAGTTAACAAATTACAAAAATCCCTTTTCAGAAGACAGATTATTTGGAATTATCAGCTCTGATGTGCTGTTTAATTATGCATGCTTTTGTGCTAAGCATCTTTAAATATTAACGAGATATGTTTTTGCACTTGTGACCTAAAGTAGATCTATAGTAAACTCACATGTCTGTTGACAGTAAGTCATCACAGGACTGCCGTACAACAACAGCTCTTTTTAGACTCAGAGCTTGTCTGTGGTTTTTTGCTTTTGTACCACTGCCAGTGCTGTGGAAAAGGAATCAGGAAAATCACAACCCTGACAGAGAACCTTTCCCAGATGAACGGGGCTGAGGTAATTTTCACAATCACTTTCTGTCTCACTCTTAACCTGGGAAAGGAGCATCTGAAAGCTGCTAAGAGTTTAGTCCCAGTGATGGGTGCAGCAAGTTGCATATTGGAGAGGGGCAGCTGGCTGGCAAAGGAGCAGTGCTGGGCTGCCCTTGAGTCTACATCCCCAAGGCAGACATTGAGGTCTTATCTTGGGGTAAAGTTAGACAAACCTGTTCATGTGTACTGGAGAAGAAAAAGCCTGTAAAAGAGTTAAAAATTACGAGAGAGAAGATACTGAGAATATCATGTTACTCAAGATCAGCTTGACTCCAGAGACTGGAACAACAGTAGGATCCTGGCCAGGATATGCTGCATCTCAACAGCCTGATCCTCTAAAATAAAATGCAGATTTCCACTGATGCAGTGAACATTTGAATAGATGCCTGACCCATCCAGACCAGATGGATTTTAACAGAGTACCGATACATTATTGATCTCCTGATCACTTCCAGTTAAGTCAGATCATCTTCTACATTCATCAGGCCCAAAGGTTTTGCCTGATTCCCCATGAAACAGACTTTAGAGCTCTGGTTTACAAGGACTGATATTGGCAAAAGCAAGAAGAGGAATACTTAAGCCCAAGCTTCCAGCAATAACATGGACACTGACGGGCTTGAAAGCCCTTTTAGTGTAACTCCTGGACTGTGGGAGTATGTTTCTGCTCTTGCAGAAACCTGAACCACACCAGGGGCTAGTGAGAGCTTCACAGCAGCCTGGGGGCTGGTTCAGTGTCACCTCTCTTTGGTCACAGGCCCTGTTACCTGCTCTCTGGTCACGCTGGAGCTACATGCATGCTCCATGGCTGCGTGCCAGATCCGGTGCATGACCATAGAGCTGAAGAGGAAACAGTTTTAACATATTTCTCAGGGAAGTTCCTCACTGGGGAAAGAAGGGAGGGGAGAGGATCTGCTGGGCACAAAATCCTTGCAATCCACTCTGCCTGTAAAGGCTGTTTCTGGAGCTCACCTCCCTGTGTCAGTGTCACTGCACTGTGCCCACGTTGTATTCAGAGCTGCCCGATCGCAAGATAAGCCATCCTTTCTCTGACAAAACCTGACAGCGACACATGCCTCACATATTAAAACACATCCCCCTTTCCTGGCAGCAGATAGCATCTTCACTGCTCACAAATCGCTCACGGTAGTTAGAAGGTGCCTTGTACTTATGAATGTTGTTGCCTGATATATTAAGCCAATACACAAGCTCATTACCTCCACTTCTGCCGCGGAGCTTACTTATATCGAAAAGCTGTCACACAGCAAAGCATTAAACAAATACAGGGGCTGCCTTGTTATTACTGTCTGTGCCACAGTGGTGCTTGCAGAGCAAGGCAAGGTGGGGGCTGGCTGTGCCAGCACTGGCTGGGATTGGAGGTAGTGTGGCAGTCAAGATAGATGGGCAGATGGGTTTTACCATGTTGCAATGAAAAGATCACCTATGTCTCACTGCCCATCCCAGCTGTGCAAGGAATTGCCCCCTTTTTAAAAAGCAATACAGCACTAGAAAATAGTCTTGTCCCTGAAAAACTTCTCTTAATCAGTGTCCTAATTTTTGCTAGAATAGAGTCAGTTTTCCTCTTAGTAGGTGGTACAGTGCTGTACTTTAGCTTTAGTATGAGAATAATGTTGATAAGACACTGATGTTTTTATTTTTTGGTAAGTAGTGACTGTCTTAATTCAAGGAATTTTCAGTGTCTCATGCTCTGTCGGTGGGGAGCTGCACAAAAAGCTGTGAGGGAGCATAGCTGGGACAGCTGACCCGAACCAGCCAAAGGGATATTCCATACCACAGACATCATGTCAGTATAAAAACTGGGGGAGTTTGGTTCAAAGCAGGGATGAATGCTGCTCAGGGATGATCTGGGCATTGGCCAGCGGGTGATGAGCAATCGTGCTGTGTATCATTTGTTTCTCTTGGGGGTTTTGTTTCTCTCACCTTTTCATTACTATGATGGTAATGATGATGATGGTTATACTTTATTTCAATAATTAAACTTTTGTTATCTCAGCTCATAGGTTTTAACTTTTTTCAGTTGTCCTTCTCATCCCACTGTGGCTGACCACCAACGCAGCCAGGAGGGAGCTGACCCAATAAGGCAGGCCACTCCTTGGCAATTCTCACAGGAAAGGGCACAGGCATAAATGGGTGTATCCACTGGCCTGGCAGCACCAGTTTGCTCCCCGCCATCCCTTTCCAGAGGTTTGTATGTGCGCAGGGTTTTGTGGCATGTGGCCAGTGTGTGGGGCACACACCAGTCTGGATCAGAGAGGGGCTTAGACCTCCTGGACAAGAGGATGGAAAATTGACAGAAAAATACGGAGAGCTCCAGAGAAGAAAACAAGAATCTGCAATTCAAATCCGTTCATCCCCAAGAGACTGGTGAAACAACTGCTTGCAATTGCATTAGTGCATTTTAATATGTTAACGGGCCCCCAGCTGCTGGTACCTGCCCCGTCAGCTGCAGTGTGGTCTGCTGGCCATTTCCTTCTGCCGCTCTGCAGCGCAAAGTCAGACAGCTTTCCTCAAGAGGGTTAAGTAAACAAACTTTAAATCACACAGCAACAGACTGGGAGCATACTCAAGGCCAGTTATGATTATCTCAGCTCAAGGGTGGGAACTGGCTTGATGCATCAGGACGGATTTTTCCTACGGATGCAATGAAAGGCACAGAACCGCTGCCAGCGCTGCCTTCTCGTCAAGAATTTGCTTGCATAATTTACACCAGGTGTCATGGTAGGTAGAAAATATTGGGATGTTAAGGAAGTCATAACATTGGCAGATGATATTTTATGTAGTAATATGCATGCTGAAGACAATAGGAGTATATCCTATAAGTGAGTACCACTCAACATGAATAATGGCTCCAAGGTCAGGCCCCTAATGAACAGTTGTCTAGCCGTGAATATATACACTTTTTTACTCTGTTGTACGCAATGCTCTCAGCTATCTAATTAGGTTGATCCATGAAAATGATTATTCATTATCTGAAGTCTGGGAGTACAGAATTATATATTCGTGCATTGTGCCTTAAAGAAAAAGCTTGTGAAATTCCAATGTCAGATAAGGTGACTGCATGATGAATGAAAAGAATGCACTACTACTCTCAGGACTTTCCATGGGAGGGTGTTGAATTCCACAAAAGTTCACCTGGGGGAAGAAAAAAAATTTAAAAAAGATCCAAACTTTTTAGATGAGGCCAAAATTAAAAATTCAAATGGGATGTTGCATTATGAATTACAGTGCAATTTATGATTTAAAAGAAATTCAAAATATGAATAAAGTATTCCCATTTTTTAAAAAATGCAAGTTTTCAACTATATATAAACTAATTATCTGAAACATGGCAAAGTCTACTGGTACAGGGTCACCAAAATTACACAATATTAATTCTGTCACACTGAGCTCTTGCAAAAGAAATAGCTGTAGCCTGTTGCCACAACCCTCCTGCTTTCTGGTCTCTCAGGGATTTCCAGTGGCACCCTTCCCTCTATGAAAGGTGACTGCCAGGCCTTAGAAGACTCTTCTGACAAGTGGGATATGGGAGCCCCTGGAGGAGTGACCTGGGCACAAGGAGCCACAAGGCTGCTGGGAGGATCAGAGTGCTTCAAGAGCCTGAGAACATCAGCCATTTAGCATCAGAGGCAATAAGGTAAAATAAAAACATGACATAATGCAATGACAAATGCTAAAGGAAAGAAGAACAAGCTATAAGCAGAGTGGGGAGGCAATCTTGTACCCTTCGTACCCCTTCAGCTCGATTAGGATGGGCTTGTAAGAGAACCTTACCCAAAAGAAGACCTTAGCCACCTGACAGTCTTTTATTTCCATTCACTGAAACTGGCTTTGGCTCTGTTCATTCTCCCAGACAGCACAGCTTCTCTGAGAGTCTGCCCTGGGGAAACAAAAAAGAAAGGAGAGTTATTAGAAAGGCTAAATATTTCAACTGGCAACTGGAACAAGAAAGCAGTAAAGAAAAAAAAGGAAAAATAAATAGAAAAAGAAAAACTGAAGATTAGAAAAAAACCCAGGTGTCCCACCTTGGAAAGACACAGTAGGAAACAGGCATATCTGTGGAAATAGAAACAGATTCTCATCGTGTGGGAGCAGAATCTTTTTGTCTGAGCCTCTAATTCCCGTCTAATGCTGGCATGTAGTTCCTCAAGCCTGGATATAAATCTGAACCAAATCTCTAGATACCAATTTGGAAAGAAACCTCGATGTAAAATTGATTTGGGCTCTCCCTGCTTGCTTCAGGTCAACATGCCTGTGAAAAGAAGCTCCCTGAAACTCTCTGGATATTTCTCTTGCAGTGCCAAAGCTCTGCTCCCCTCCAGCTCCTGCACCACCATTTTCCTTGCAGGTACCTGTCTGTGGACCTCTTGGCCTTCTCCTGCACCTAATCCATCCTCACACAGGGAAGTCAACGAGCCAGGGCACGCAGCACTGCGACAGCCACGTGCGTGAATTGTTAACGCTGAAATGCAAAAGGCGTTTCCCCATTATACCCTTTCTCCCGTGCCAAGTTTTCCCTTGTTAATTAGGAGGAAAATTTCACAACTTCACCACCATATAATTAAATCTTGCAATTAACATGTGCACTTAAGCCATCGTTCTGAAAATGAGACTTATGCAGTGAAATACACTTAAGGGAAAGCGCCAGGATGGAGGGTGAAACTGCGACACTGTGCTAATGATCCAGAACACCACTGGATAAATGATAGGTCTCACTGACAGCACTCTGCCCATCTGACATGTACAGGAAAGGGCATATGCTTACCAATGCTAATACAGCACAGTACCAATAACAGGGGAGCGGGAGGGAGGGTGACAAAAGCAGAGGTAAATACATTAAGTCTCAATTAGAGTAGTGACACGAGAGAGAGCTGAGGTTAATATATTTTAGGAGAAAGCCTTTCTGTGAGTGAGGGGTTGATCTCTGCAGGATGATGTGACAGAGGTGATGACAAGGGAAGAGCTTTTCATTTCATTAGACACTGCTTGGAAATGGCAGTGCAGTCTCAGGGCTTTATGGCCTGAGTTGGCACATCTCTTCAGTTTCCACTGCCTTCCTTCAAAGCTGGATGCCTTTGAAAGAGCTGGAGTCAACCACAGCCTTGCTCTCTGCTTCTGTGATGTCACAATAGCTTGGAATGTCCAGTACAGGTTTGCACTCCAGCTCCTGTCTGGCTCAGGCTCAGCACCTAGGAGAACACACAGGGGCCTGTAGGATTTTGCTGCCCCACAATCATCAAGCACTGTATCCTCAGATACAGCATTTTGCAGCATGACTGTTTATGCACATATTAGGCAGCACACATTCAGAAACCAGCAAACAAATATCTTGAGAGAGGCTGCAAGTTTTTGCTGGGTAGTTACAAAGCAGCAGGGATGCAGCCTTGGGTCTCATTTGGTGACTTGACATATATAACAACACAATTAAAACAAGTTTCAAAGAGGTAATTATTGCAGACTAGTGTTATGCCATGCTGTAAGCTGGAAGAGAATAAAACCCAGCACTCACCTCTGCTCCTCCTATGTACAATGAGAAAAAGGGAATTGCATCTTTATCAGCAATCTATGCTAACATTTTAATTGAACTGACTGAATCTTATTCAGTGGCTACAGCTTTCCTCATTCCAAAATAATCCTTATTCAATTAGCAAAGTATAGAGAGTATCATGAAACAGTCGCAGAAATCCATCAGAGAAACAAAGCCTGAATTCCTTTTGTACCTCCTGACACACACGCACACACCACCATGCTTATTAGGATGACATCCAGCATTCAGGCATAAAATCTTAAATTACAGAGTGATTGGGGTTTTCAACTGATCCATAAAAGTATGCACTTAGCAAAATCTAAGGACAGGTAGGAGAGATGGATAACACCCAATGCACTGCTTTTTCAAGGCAGGCACTGAGGCATGCAAAAATAAACATTTGCTGAGGTGAATGCAGTGAGCTATTTGTACAATGCAACATGTCAGCGACCTCAAGTAATAAAAATATCTGTAGATTTAAGCCCAGAGGACTATATTGCATATCAATAGCAATAAACCCAGAAGAAATAGAAATGTATTATTTATAGACCTATTTATAAAACCTAAATACTTCTTTAGTGAACCTACTTCTGTAGAAAGAACTGTCTTTCTCCCCCTCCTTCCTTTAGTGGTTCGTATGAAAAGATAGCAAAGAACAGTACCATTAAGACACATTTTTGTAAAAGATAAACAATTGGAATTAGGAAGAGATGAAACTCCCTCCTGCATAATTTTCCCAGTGATATGACCTGCATTTCCACTTTACACCTTTGGAAGTGGGTTTGTGGGCAAACCCCGGGTCAATAGCATGCTCTCACCAGGAAGGCTGATTCTGCCTAATAAAGATGAACAGGATCTTTGCCATTACTTTTGACAGCAGTTTAACTAGATTATGACTGAGCTTTTATCTTCCCTTCCCCTTCCCTTTCCCCTTCCCCTTCCCCTTCCCCTTTCTTCTCCTCAGTGCAAAGATTTTTTGATTCAGTGAACACATTGAAATGCCAGCAAAGGGAAGGAAGGTATTTTCACTATCTTCTGTCACTCAGATCTCTCCTTAAAATACTCACATTGTTTCAAATCTCACACTGCTTTTATCTCACTATCGCTTATAAGACCATTACAAATAATAAATCCTTCATGGGATGCCCCATTTTATGGACCAAAGCAATTCTGTGTTCACAGGAACAATTTTCCTTCCTTATATATATCCCCTAGTGCAAAACTGCAGGTGCTGAAGCTACTTTGCCAATGAAAAAAAATTACCAGAGACTTAAAAGATTAGGCTGGGGAAGATAATGGATTATACTGATGGACTCAATCACCTACATTTACTTGAAGAGCCTGTGTCTTCAGATCTGGTCATAAGCTGCTGAGTAACACACTGAGTAATTTAGACAGTGGACAAAGGCCTCTAAACAGAACAACAGGCACTAAACAGGCTAGTGTAAAGCAGCCCTAACTTGTTCTCCTGATTGCTGCCTTTTTTACAGCCCCTGGGACACAACCCTCCCACAGGGCCACAGCAGCCCCCCACAGCCAGCCCATGCGAGTGGGAGGTGATGCCACAGAGATCAGACACAATTTTTGTCTGTTCTTGTCCCTGCTTGCCCTTCCAGTGAGAAATTCATGCATTCATATTACTGCAAATTGCTCAGAAATCTCTTTTCACCTCCTCACAGCTGCTGTGTAACCTGCACCATCATCCAGGTCTTTGCTGGATTTGACCCACAAACTTTAAGCCAAGTTTTGTCTGCTCTTACCAGATCTTCTTTCAATGTGCTGTTTTCAGAAGTATTAGACTGAGCTACCAAATCCTATCTTCATCTCTTCTCCTCTGCTCTGGATGTTTTCAAATGAATTAACTGTAACTGTGGCCCTTGCTAAGCTGGTGAGTTAATATGAGCAGTGAGTTAAATAAGTTAAGATGAATTTGATCCTACTGTAACTTACACTGGTGTAAATCTGAAAGTTTTACTTTAGAATTGTTTGGTTTATAGCAATGTAAAAAAAGAAAAAAAAAAGGCTAACAGCAGCAGAATTAGAGTAGTATTTCCAAAATATCTGGAGTTTCATGTCCTTTATCTTGACAAGTAAAGTCTGGTCACCCCGTCACTGCAATTTCTTTTGAAATTCTGGCAGTTGAGTTCCAAAGCATGAGCAGAACTTATGAGCAGAGGGACAGAAAGCTCAATAAACTAATTTATAACATCTGCATGAAATACAGTTTAATTCTGCGTGCTTTGTACAAAGGAAACCAAAAGGGCTCTCTATGTATTTTCAAGACATACACATTGCTGGCTAAAGAATTTTACCAGATGTTTCCAATATATCTTTCCTGATGGAGATGTATCTTTTTACATACGAATCTCACCCAGCTCTCCCACAGATTTGAAACTAGCCCAGTTTTCTCCTAATGGGATAAAAGATCACGTTTCCAATGTCTTTCATAAATTTTACGCCTAATTAAGTTCCCATTAATGGGGTTGAGAAGGGCATCTTTATTTCCAGCACACACTTTTTTTGGTTTTGTGGGTTCTTTTTGTTTTGGTTTGGGTTTTGGTTTTTTGTTGGTTTTTGTTTGTTTGTTTGTTTGTTTGTTTGTTTGTTTGTTTAAAGATTACTTGGACTTCTCTGTCTTTCTGGATTTTTAGGGGGTTTGTGTTATTTTCTAATTTTCCACTTTTGTGACTCATTTTTCAGGACAAAGTGTCACTGCAAAACTGTGAGCCATTACCCAATACCGTTTGGTTTTCTGGTCTATTCAAATTGGTTAGCGTTTTTTAATCTGGAGAGTGACAGAAGCGACAAAAAGTCTTCCTCACCAGCTGAAAATGGGTGTTGCTTTGGAGCAAGCCATGTGGCTGACAACAGTGCCACCCTGTGTCCCAGCCGGCTGTGGGACCCACTGAAAACTCATTTATCAAACCTTTCTCAGTCACACCAGTCTCTTCCAGCTCTCCTGCATCACAGCCACTAGCAGACTCCTTTCCTGATGCTTCCTGGCAATTACTTCTTTCTGAACTTTAACTTTCTGCCAGGAGAAGAATTTACAGCTGCCTGGCAGAGCGCAGCCTTCAGAGCAGCACAAATAATCATTTGAATAAGGCACCTTTCCTGAAACAGTCTGAGTCCATAGTTTGGGTAGAAATGGTTTGATGAAGCCGCAAATCAGTATTACTCTGTAAATTTTTAATGTTCACACCATGTGAAATGCTGTAAATAAAATAAGCTAACCACAATAGGCTATTCTTTGTAGTTCATTTAAAAAAATGTCTGTTCAGCAGTATGGCTAACTACTCGCTGTAGATATGCTTTAAAACTGTCTAGGCTAATACATCAAGACCAGAATTTGAATAACCTCTAGTGGCAGGCAATTTTTCAGAACTCCCAAATACTACAATAAGTAACACCAGAATTTTTTTTTCAAGTTATGTGCTAATACGGACAGGTCAGAAAATAAGTAAAATGAACACAAGATTCTTGCACTGGCATGTTTATTAATCCAGGAAATGGGTTGATAATTATTGGAGGTCAGCTCAGAGTGGAGAAGTCAGATCTGGATTTCAACCCTGACAACACACATATATCCTGGGAGTTTGGAGCTGGGGGATTTCTCATGAAGTGACCCCATCATAGGACTGTGTAAATACCATTTTTGGACCCAGGCTTTAAAAAATTTCTGTTTTGGTCCTAGTCCATCACCTGTTTCCATAGATATATTTTACAGGAGGGACAAGGGGTAATGGTTTTAAACTGAAAGAGAGGAGGTTTAAACTGGATATAAGGAAGTAATGCTTTGCTGTGAGGGTGGTGAGGCACTGGAATAAGTTGCCCAGAGAAGCCATGGATGCCCCACCCCTGGAAGTGTTCAAGGCCAGGTTGACTGAGGCTTTAAGCAACCTGGTCTAGTGGAAAGTGTCCCTTCCCACAGCAGGGGGGGTTGGAAAAAACAATCTTTGAGGTCCCTTCCAACTCAAACAATTCTATAATTCTATAATTCTACGAACTAGTGCACAAAAGAGGAAAATAATAACCTAAGCATACATGAAAGCAAGATCCATTTGAATAAAAAAACCAAAAACAACAAAACAAACAAAAACCAAACCAAACATACAAAACAAACAGACAAACACAACAAAAGAAACAAAACCAAACCACAAAACAGTACCAAAAATAGCACAGAAAGCAAACATACACAGCATCAGCAGCACAACCCCCCACCTTTTGTAACTTTGATTCTTAGCTGTGCCCTGCCCAGAGTACCTCGGTTGGAGATGTGTCACTATGGAGACAGATTGATGGCTTTTCCACCGGCGGTATGTCACTGACTGATCTGGTGGTCTAGTCATAGATGCTGCCACGTGGGGGATATGAGCACAGTATTCAATCTTACCCTGCTTGCAGAGTGAGCAGTGCTTGGAAGCAATATGCAAAAGCCTGGTATAGAAGGATGTATATGATTGCATGCTGTTATATCTGATATATGTCTTCTAATACAGAAGAGACCTCATGTCCTGCTCTCTTGACTTTACACAGAGTTCAGGAGGGGAAAGAGAGGGACAAAGCAAAGCACAAAGGCTTTTTATTCCCAAGCAAAAATTTGTCAGTTACCAATTGTTACATGTGACTATAATTAAGATTCCCAAAGCCTGTAAAGAGTCCAATTCATAACTTATGACACATTCCCTCAGTAACATCAGGGGCTCTATACTTGTGAGGTAAAGCACTGTGAAAAATGTTTTCCTAACATATTATCTATTAAAGTTCCATAAATTATATGTTTCAGCAGAAAGAATGGGCTAAAAGCCTGTCCAGAGGATCTTATTGTATCTTTTAAGCTGTCCTGAAAGAGGAGTCCTGATCAGCCTGGAGCAAAACACCAGGGAGTGAATGTTGGTGCTGGTTGGTTTTTCCACAGCTACCTTGACAATGAAGCTTTCTCCTGGGAAGGAAATAGATGCCCCGTCTGCAGAGTTTGGAGGATTACATATTTCACCTTCTGTGCCAGCTCAGGATCAAAACAAAATCTCAAGAATCTTATTAAACTAGCATTCAAAAATTGCAGAGAGAGTATTTCAGTATGATTCACTCATATCTAAACATTTTATTTTTATTAAAACTTTTTACAATATTTTAAAAAAACAAAGCAGGATACTGTGGTGAATGGGATTTGCTCCTTTTTCTCTCCAAAGTGTGATATTAGTCAAAACCACTTTTTGAATCTTTGATAAATTAGATCAACAGATGATCCTCAGCTTTTTTCTTTCCTACCCTCTGCACAAGTGCTTGACAAAGGCTGATACTCCCTGAAGACCAGACAAAACCATCTGTTTAACAACTGGTAGCTGATAACTTGAGACTTCCATGTTCTGGTACTGGCTTAGTGACTGAAAATGAAAAGCACAAGGATAAAACCCCTGTTCTACCTTATTCCTATAGCATAATCATACACTGTTGGACTTATGATGGCTTTCTGCCAGAGACAGATCCAAACAGGGTATGGTAAAGGGATAAAGGTTGGTGGATGTTCACAGTGAGCTCATCCCAAGGTTTAAAGAAAAGAGTATGAAGCTTGTTTGCAACTTTGGCTAGCGGGCAATGAAGGCTAGTGTGTAGAGGTCAGTTGGGAGTCAGTTATCAGTAAAAAAGGACAGCAGTGTATTGACAGTTTGTGAAAGACCTTTTAAGTGAAATGGCAAAGGTGGAGAGGACAAAACAGCACAACAGGAAGATCAACTTGGCACTGGAATTCAAACGAACTGTAATGTGACAACACTGTTGAGGTAGGACAAAAGTAATCCTACGTGAGGAAAAAGCTGGAAAAAGCGTGGGGTGTATGGATGAAGAGAAAACACCATATTAAATGTAGTGTGAAGAACAGAGAAGCAGTTTGAGCAACAGGCAAGGTGGGCTGCTCCTGCAGTCCCTGGGAGTGATGGAAAGAGAAAGTCTAGGAGACACTGGGCTGGGGAGTCAACTGCATCCAAGCTGTATCCTGCTCACCCTTACATGCTGTGGCCCAAGACTGTCTTCTCCCATTCTAGGCAACATGATTGCTTAAGGAAACAAAAGACAGGAAAGGCCAAGTTTCCAAAATCCTCAGGATCATGAGCACCCTCAAGCTTCTGGACATAGCTAACTAAACAAGTGAAACCACTCTTGGAGCACTGAGTTATGTGCTTTTCCCTGAAACATGAAGTAGAAGGAGATAGCATTGCATACGAAAAGGAAAGAGTGGGTGAGACTGGAAGATCTGCATTTCCTCTCTAGTACCGGGTAGGGTACAACAACACTATGAGCATTTCCTGCAGGAGGACAGGAGCAGAAATCCCTAGACACTAAAGCTCTGCCCACAATAGGAAACTAACTCAAGAGAGGGTGCTTCTGGACATTTCAGAATGTTTCTGTTTTGAAGAAAATGGTGATAATATGAGCTGTGAAGATGCAAAGTAGACTCCCTCAAAAAATAAATTTCCAGGTTCTTATTACTCTAATCTTTTGACATTTGTGGACTGTCTTGAATATTAAGTGCCTGAACTTAGCAGTATTCCTCAAGGACAGGACTCCTCAGTTGCCAGATACTTTTGTCTTTTCTTTTTGAGGACCTTTCTGTCACCAGAACACCTGAGATGGAAACACCAGAGAGAAAGAGATAAGCATGGATGGATAATGTAAGACTGCATTTTTCAATATTTTATTTGCTTTTCTAAAACTTTAACATCACAAGGAAAATTCTGATTTTATGTGTTGTACATCCAACCAGTGAAAGCTACCAAAATGAGTGTCAGGAAAGAAGAGGGCCTTACTGATGTCATAGGAATGGACATTATAAACAATTGTAGTGAAGGAGTCAAATCAAGCTTAAAAGTTATCCTAACTGAGATATCTTCCCAAAACAGCACAATGTTAATTACCCTGAAGTTTTGTAGAAGGAGAAGTGGAAATCAGAACAAATTCAAGCTACAGCAGAACATGAAGCAGAATTTCACTGGAAAACACTCACTGTGCCCATTCTCATTTGTCAGCCACCCCCCCATCCTGACTACAGAAGAGCAAGAGTGGACAGAAAGCCATCCATCACTCATTCACAGACACACACACACACACACACCCCTGTATTATTTTTAGAGCAAGTTTTTCCTGTGCTAAACAATCCTTAATAGGATTCCCAAAACGTCTTGCTATTCCTTATGAGACTGGCTCTGTTTACTTGGCATTCAGGGCCATGTAGTGATTTGTTAATGTATAGATCTGTCACAACTAATAAATCTTTACAGAGTTATGGATGACATTATTATTTTTGATCAAGATTACAGCACTGGCTGGCTGATGTGGTTGATTGCAATGCTTACAGGCTATCACCTATTCCTTGAATATTAGCTCAGAAAAACCCCAGTGCAATTCAGAGCATGGATCCATTTAAATATTAATGGCACAATGATATTGATGGTAACAGTATTCCTGCAGAGGCTTCAAACTATCTCCTCCATACATGCATTCATAGTATTAGGCAGCAGAAAGAGTACTTGCTGGGGGCTGGCTGCTGATTGCAATGCAGAAACATTCATGTCCAGCTGCTTGTGGGAGGAGGGCAAGGGCAGGAGGGAAACTTGTTCGTATATAAGTGTGAATGCAAACATACAAATGGAGTTCCTACAGCAGAAGTGAAATAAATCCTAATCCACTTGCTGTACTATGCTGGGGTGTCATGTAAGGCTTAAAGAAAAAGAGAGTATATAAGCAGAAAAAAGTAGCATACAACATAAATGGCATATGTGCCAAATGAATTTCATAATAAAGCAGATGTAGCAAATTATATTTAATAATATTTGACAATTCCCCATGTAGCTAATGCTTTGTTAGAAAATAGTCCCTAATGTTTTAGGGACTGCTGGCATTTACAGTCATTCGCTTTGTCTTAATTTACATTGTTTGTGTGCTATATGCTGTTTTGCCTGCTCCTTGCAGTTTTATGATCTTTCTTGGCTTGCTGGGATTTCAAATGTTGATTTAAACTGCTAGCTTCTCTGATAACACAATGCCCATGGGAAGAATTTGGTAAAATTCCTTTTCAGGGGTTCATTCCCTTTTTCTTCTTCATTACGCAATGAAAGCCCTTTCTACTCTGACATCCTAACTCCTGTGAGACCTACTTGTTGCCAAACATGTAACTTCTAGTCCCAGATTTCATGGTATGAGCAAATAAAAAGGGAATGCACTGTGCCAGGCACAAAAGACAATTCAGATTGCACTGAGCATGGTGCACTAGCAGTTCCAAGTGATAAAACCAAGTCATTTTAGCCATAAGTGCCCTTTCACCCAACCGTCTAAATACTCCTCAAAATACATAAAAATATTTTGCATCATACTGACACTGCAGTGTGCCAATGATGTTACAGATCAGCAGCCATGGCAGGAAGAAGTTCTGTCACGAGAGACAGCCCTGATCTGCCTGACCTCTGAGTGGTGAACCAACTATTTTACATCACAGTTTAGAAAAGTCTGAAGTATGGAATTGCAGGAAAATTGACTTTTTTTCTTCCTCGTCATGGCCTTGATGAGACGAAACCTTAGTCCCATGCTTAATTTGGAATACAGATTTTTCTTAACATTTACCTATATTTTTTTTTCTCCTACTAGTTCAGCAGTGCTTGTAGCTGAAACCAACCAGCCCAAAAATGGATAGACTAAAGCTCAAGGGCTCACAGCTTGTTTGCAGCCAACATAGCCACCAGGCAGCATCAGTAAAGGATAGGCAGTCTGCTCATGTCCTGAAGACCTCCCATAATCTCCTCAAGTCTTTCAAAAACAGAAATAGCCATCATGAAGATCAGACCATTGGTAAGATAAAGACACAACCCTTTAGAGCTGGCCATGAATGAATGTGGATTCTAAGAGGGTAGATAAATGAGTATCTTGGTGGAATCAGACAACTTTGAGGTGACTGTAGTATATAACATTAATTCATGCTTCAAGGAAATGGAAGGAGGGTCAGACACTGGTGTGAATTAGTCCAATCCTGACTAAAACAACTACACAAAATGTTTAACACCCTCAAAACCACAGAAGAGATCAGATTTTGGCGTTGGGGTTTTTTTTGTCTTTTGGATTTTGCAGAGTTCACTATAAAAAGATAAACCTTGTTTTATGATTGAGAAAAAAAGAAAAGTGCACCGAGGTGCACAACCTCTTCCCTTGTCTGTTTGAAGGAGACCATTGCAGTTTGTCAGGATGTGGCTGAGTTCAAAGTATTTGACTCTGAAAGGTAGATGATCTTGATGTATACGGTGAAGTTTCACAGGGGACACATACCCAAGATACAAGTCAGACTAGCTGCCATCTCGAGCACTGTTTTGATCCATCTCCATATACATTTTAAAGGAGGTAAGAAATTCATTCACATACTGGGCTGCATCAAGGAAATATATTTAAACGTTGCAACAGAGTGAAAGGTAAAAAAAATCTGTCATCCGGAAATGTGCTTATATCAAGGAAGGTGTCACCTCAAAATGGCAAAACCTAGAAGGGGATGAAAAAAGCAGAAAAGATAAAGATGCCAGTCTCTCCTTGTGAGCAGCAGATGGCTGAGGGAAAGTCCTATTTGATTCTACTTCATGGCCTTTTCCTTTCCCTCTGAGAACTGACATGGGTGTAATTAAACACCAGTACCTCCAAAGACCTTAACTGTTTAAGTTACATATTGTCTATTACTTACTCCTCTAGCCCTACATGGGCTGCAGTTCCAAGTCAGATCTTATTCACCAATCCTCCTCCATCAGCTCTTTGTACGGAGCCACTCCAGTCCAGCTCTTTGACAGGTTTGGGGTGTCATGTGTGTAATGAATGGTAGAAAAGGAAGTTGTCACTGGCTCAAGACCCCTTCAACAAAGTTGTTTTGCAAAGTCCACATCTCTGTGGAATACCAGTTTCACTCAATCTTTTCCTAACTATAACTAATTTGAAGTACGAAACATTTATTCTGGTAAACCACCCTGCTAAAAGATGACAGGAAAATTCAATCCCTGCCAATGTCACTTGAGCAACACAATTATTAAGGCTGTGCCTTGTCTTACATAGAAAAAAGCTCAGCTGAGCTTTCTGAAGGATACCACTGGTGTTTAGTTTTCAATTCCCAGGGTCTATCACACCATCTCAATGCTCAAAGACCTTAATTCATCTTGCTGTCATATCTAGCCATCACCTATGAGGTGCTTTTCAAATGAGGTTCATCCTGCCTGCTAGCATAACACAGTCATCATCTGTCCTGTCATCTGAAAAATATAAATGTTTCATGCTCCACTAATAAATCTGCTACAATATTTGCTGTTGCTTGTGCAGTCCAGGGCCCTGTTTCATGGAATATTTATAAATCACTTGCCTGATGATAATGATCATTGCTAATTGTGAGCATCTTCCTGCCTCCCGCCCCAGTATGCAGGGTAAGCAAGGTGCTCCAGCCTGGATCTGAGCCCTTGTTTCTCTTTTCCCATTGCCTTTCCCACTGGCAAGCCCTGCCAGGGGGACCATTCCCCTCTACACAACAGTGTGGAAGATGGGAAAGCTACCATGTGCAGACAAAGGCAATATCAAAACCTTTTTGCCTGATGTCACATTTAAATCACCCCCCACACCATTCCTTCACTGGTTCCTACCTCTAAATGGCCTTAAAAAGCCAATTGCACCCCCTTACATATTTTCCTTTGTCCTCTGTACATATTTTCTTCTATCCAAAAGCCCATGATGATGGCTGGCAGGTAAAAAGAGGTCATGGGAATTCACTGCTTGCCAAAGGGAGCTTGGGGTTCAAGTAAGTCACCTACATGCTGGCAAGTAAAACTGCTGGCAAAGCTTGGACAGTGAAGGGGTAGAATTATGGTTAACCTATTTAATTTTGCATTTTTTCTGGAAAAAATGCCCTCTGCTCTATAATTATCTATGCCCAGATTAAGTGGTAGAGTTTCCTTTCTGCTTGGATGTGGTGTTGAGACAAGGGGCTGAGGAGACAGGATGGTACGTGAACACAAATCAGTGTATTTCCAAATCACCAAATCACCAAATCACTTCAGTCAGGATAGAGTTCCCTACCATAGTTGAAAACTCTTGATTTCTTCCTGAAGAGCTTAGACTAAAAATGAGTGAGACATGGCAAGAAAGGGGAGTTTTCCCTCTGATTACAAAAGAGATGTTAGGGCCCTGAGTAGTCAACTTCTCATGCTCATTATTGCCTAGTATTTAATGAAATAATAACTTAGGCTGAGCTATGGCCTGAGCTCAAGAGTCAAAAAGAGGCTATGAGCAGCTCCCCATGGATGAACAAAGCAGAAAAAAATGCCCCAAGAGCTTTGGAGAAGACTCTGCTGGTGCAAGCAGGTGGTATCTGGCATCCTCAGTCTTGATTCCAAACTTCTCCTCTGGTTTTCACAGGAATTGTCAGACCCCAATATCTTTAACCTCCTCCACACTGGTTGAAATCTGGCTAAAATCTGATTGAAATTGGGTAACAGAATCGATCAGGGAGGCAGGCACACACAATATGATAAACATGGTTTCCTAGGGAAAACCAGATCAAAAACCAGCATGTAACCATCAGGCCCGCCTTCCTTTCGTCCAAATCAATGCATCCCTCTGTAGAGCTGAGTATTGATTTATTTTATGCAAACATTGGAGTTTGAAGTTCTAGATTTATGCTCCTTGCCCAAAGACAAGCTCATCTCTGAAAGAGCACGAGTTGGTGCATTGGCTAATGGCTCTTGCTCAAATCACTAATCATCCCACTTCTTAAAGATTTTTAAGTCAAATATTGACCTATATTATTCTGCCTTGAAAGAGATGTTATAAGCTGTACAACAAATTAGGGCAAAAAAGCCTAATCAAGAATGGTCTCAAACCTCCAAATCTTCCTATTAAGAGCTGCTTCTCTTTCCTATTACTCATTGTTTCGGGTAAATAATGTTTATGAGGTATTAGGCTTTTTATCGGTTTCTCCTCCATTTTAATTTCCATTGTTGGACATTTGAGAGATAAAAGATCACGAACCCTTTTCCCCAAGTTATTTATTAACACTCATTATAGAGGGGAATTGAGGGAAATGATGAGAAACTAAATGGCCCAGATTTTTTCTTCCAGCAGGACTTGCACTGGAATCTATTTTTCACTACTGACAGGCAGTACATAGCCAACACTCACACAGACATAAGGAAAATTCAGGCCCAAAAGTGACAAAAGACTCCTGAATCGATCATTTTTCCACTTCACCTAGCTAACTCAAAAATCACTGACTGCTCCCTTCAAAGTCAACACAGCTGCAAAATGACGCAAATACCATTAGCGTCAAGATGACATTTCTCTGACTCATTTACTTATTTATTTTTAAAGGGAAAGTTTGGCATCCTGCAAAATCAAGCTGCAGGTGCAATGAGCTGATGTTGCAGCTCTTGTGTCTGA
>JAWWLV010000179.1:55491771-55504985 GCA_035041135.1 Platyrinchus mystaceus
TTTTCTGAGGTTCCAGGTAAGTATATCCTGGCTCTTGGTCACCTGGAGTTTTTGGCACCTTGGTTGGCGGTTCAGAAGAGTTAAGATCCCTTCACAGTGAGGAGCCATTTGTCCTTTATTACATACATGGCTATTTTGCTCACCTTGATCTAAGGTCTCTCACTATATCTACAAAATCCACCTTTGACTTGTCTAATATCTATCATTCAGGCACAGTTTCCCCAAAAGCATTTCTAAAATGTTGCTGCCTTGCATGTTTCCAAATAACTATATTTGGGAAGCTGTGATTCGGTGCAGGAAAATATCCAAAAGATATATCCTCAAATTTGGCCTGCCAAACTACTCCCTCACATGTTGAACCCATCTGCCTCTTTCAGCGTTACACAGGGGTTTGAAAGCAAAAAGGACTTTGGTGCCTGGCCTAAAAACCTCCACACTGGATGTGACAGTCTGCCCACTGCCATTAGCTCTTTGCCTGCTTAATTATCTCCTCCATGCTGGAGAGGAGCACCTGCAGTGCTGCGTGGGGACGGTGCTCGGATAGCGCCGTTCCTCCCACCCCGCTGCTGCTATCGGTAATTTTGCTCCATATCGTCAACAAGCGTATCAGAAAAGTAAAGCACAATTAATTATGGTGCCAAATAGTAGCTTAATGCTTAATTGCACAACTCACAATGAGGTCACAATTACTGGGCGATCAGATAAGCTTTCACAGATGTATTATATAATCCATGAGCTTAATTCCTCCAGAGGTAGCCGGAAAATTACTGTTCATTAACAAAGTGGTTCCATTATCCGAAAACATATTTAAATCATAATTTTCTCCATTCTGGAAATAATGCCATTTCTTCTTTGAAGGATAAATATACTTTTAATAAATGCTTCAGCTGGAAACTACTGTCACTAATAAATCTAGTGACAGATATTTAATGCATCTCTTTTTTTTTTGGCCATGAATAATAAAGACAAGGAAATAATATTTTGAGCCCCATCAGTTTATATCTCATGAAGTATAAAGGCAAGCTGTAGAAATTTACACTGTTGTTCAACTCATGGTCACAACTAACTTGTGCAGCTTTTTTCTGTGGCATGTCCCTCAGAAACCAAGGCAGTGACATAAGTAAGGGGCCAGGTTCAAGCACAAAGGGTCAAATGTATTTTTCTTTATCTCCAAACCTTTTAAAAATGATTTACTGCCTCAGTGTATGGGACATGAAAGGATAATGCTGTTTTCAACACTCAAACAAATGACATACTGGAACTGACATTTTTTTACATACATTTATGCATCTTGATGCAGCTGTCTCCCCTACACTGACAAAACTCCCACGGAAACAAATGGGATTTTTACCTGAAAATGACTGCAGGATTGGCCCATTGTTTACAACTGTTAAAATATATTAACTCTGAAAATCCAGAAATACTTCACAGAAGTAGAGAGGACATCCAACTATTTTACCAATTTTAAGAAGTACTATCATAGAAATTATTTCAGAATACATGCTTATTTATCCTTAGAGCTTTCTCATATCTCTCTCAGACTGAAATAATATAAAAATCCATTGAATTGTCACATTTGATGTACATTTTTATTAACAGCACTATAAAATTCAATTACATAGGAAAGGGTGACAAAAATTTTCCTTTAAATTATGCAGTTAAAAAACACTCAAAAAAAATAATTGTTTGCTCATGTCATATGTTAAAAATCTCTGCTCCATTGGTTGAGGTATTTAAACTAAATTCCTTCTTTGTGCTTGAAAGTAGATTTCCCCTTTCCTTTCCCCCTGCTCCCATTGGGTGTTGGAACCAGATGATATTTAAGGTCCCTTCCAACTTAAGCCTTTCTATGATTCTATGATTCTCCAAACGTTTTCCTGGGGGAGGTTTATTTAGCCAACAATCTGTGCCTTCCAGACGTAGTATTTCCTCTGTCCACTCTGAAAATTCCCATAGCTGACATTCAGCACGGAGGGAAGACATAGCTGTACAGATGGATTAATAACAAAATAAAGATGCAATAGCTCCCACAAACTGTTTCTCCACTGATAAATTTAGTAGTAACCATTGGCCAAAGATAGTCTGCTAGCTGGTAGTTATCAGTAATATCATTACTTAGGGTGATACTGAAATATTCCTCTGGACTGTGTTTAAGTGGTTCTGCCTCTGGCATACAGAGATGCAAAACCATTTTACCTTGCACAACAGGAGATGATCTAGCATAAAATGACCAATTTTTATGCTTATCATGCAGAACTAGATTGCTACTGTCTTCATTTGGATGCACAGCAGAGCAGCAGGCAGTCCCCCTCCTTGTCTCATCAAACCAGGGCTCTACCACAGAGAAAAGGATGGTGCTGATCTGAATTCCTCTATGTGTCTGTAAGCAAATAAATGTAAAAGGAAAGGTGGAGATAAACCTAGATTTTGCAATCAAGAGGGAGGAGGAAATCTGCTATTCTGTCAGTGTGTAAGCAAACATTTTTAATTTAATTTTTGCTTTTTACTTTCTCACAACAAGAGAAGCAGCAGGATGACCTGTGAGCTGGAGCCTGTGGTCACTGCTGGCCCTGTCCTATGGTCAGGCAGTAGCCCACTAATTCTCCTTCCAAAGGAGATAACCACTTGGGAAACAGGTCCTGATTGATGACCACCATGATTTTAGACACAGGTGTGAAACCATCAGCTTTTCACTTCATGTATCTTTATCTAAAAAATAAATAAAACTGATTTCTGCAGATTTCACTTCAGCCCTTGGGTGTTGAGGGAGGCGTGTTATTGTTCCAGCAGCCCCAACGGTGATGACAGGAACATCAGTCTTCAACCTGTGGCTGATTTCATCCCACCCACTCCCTTCAGTGATATCTGGTACCACCATCCCCAGCACTGCACTGCTCCCTCCTGTGACAGGCTGCACCCAGGCAATGCTTGGCACACCCCATGTGTACCCATAAAAGCCACTTTAGATTAGAGTAACTGATTTGTTTGGGTTTTTTTTCTTAAAGTCTTGTCCATGTACTCCAACCCAAAATCCTGAAGGGATTTACACAGGATTGACCCTTAAGCTGACAGCAGCAGCTGATTTCATAAAGTCACTTTCCATCAACCTCTGTATTTGTATGCAGAGACTTATAGGAAGACCCAGACTGCCAGCACTTTCCTGCTGCTCCGTGCCCACCTTTCAGCCTTGCCTAACTTTAGGTTTATCACACAGAATTCCCTCCTCCCACACCTATTCACAGCTGTGTTTCCCCGGGGTGACCTCCTGCCGCGGGCAGAGATGTTTCCACAGATCTGCGCTTCATCTGCAAGCCCCGAGCCTGCCGCACGAAAATAATTAACGCCTATAACAAGGAAAGGGAGGGAAGAATAAATTATATGCAAATTTAGTCAAGGAGCTTCACAGAACTAATTAAATTGGATAGGAAAGCTGACAGTACAGCAGCCACAGAGACTTTTCCCCCCTTCTGCTCGTTAGAAAAGGTCTTGCTTAGATGGGCTTAATATAGTCTGGTGCAGAGCAGCTATAGGTTAGGTTTTGGACTTGAATGTCACACACACCATGGACAAAATTCATGCACAAGAAGCTTGTTTAATGTGTGTGTGGAGATTATTTTAAACAGTTAAAAGCAGGAAGCATAGAAGGTGCCTGAGTACCTCTATGAGAAAAAGCCAGTCATAGCTCCATCACAGATGGAAAAAACTCCAATAATAGACTGTCACCATGTAGGAAGGGCTGGACAAACCCAGTGACAATGCCCTTTGTAAACTAAAAATGAGGGCAGAAGAAGAATAAATATTAAGTATTGGGAGACACAAAAGAAAATTTTCCCACTCACAAAATTTCTAAACACATTCAGCCGAGCCCAGTTTAAATACAGTGGCAGGCACAGAAGAGACTTCTTCCCAGACCTTGCTTTCATCCTATGCCACCACACGTCCCCTGTGACAGCTCCACTTGCAGGGAGAAGCAGGGGATTGAGGCATCCCTGCACAGCAGCTCCAGTGTGGCTGTCTCGGGAATCAGTGTGCTCCAGGCACACTCCGTGATCCTGCCACCAGGACCTTTTTCTGATTAAATAACCAGCTCTTTGGAGTCTTTGCAGAGCTGATTTCAGCCCTGGCCATGAATTTCATTAACCCCCAGCACCTGAGATAATCTGCCCAGGTGTGAAACTTGGATGCTTGCAGGGGTACATAAGCTTCGGTGTAGGGTCAAAGGATATCTGTGGTACCTGAAGGACTGCTGTGAATTGACCTCTATTCCTCACCTGAGGAAACCAGGACAGTGGAACTTCCTTATCTTTTAGAAATACTGAGAAAAGGATGTTAATAAAGATTACGAGGTGCTCAGAGCAGCAAGTGCTGTAAAAACACCTTTAAAAGACTGAGGTATGACCCGCCTCTTGCACTGTGAGTGGGCCAGGCACAGCCAGCTTCTTTAATGAAAGGGTCATTGCTGGGGGCTGAAGTTTCCTGCACAGGCCCTGAGTTGCACACTGATGAGGACAGAGTGTCATGGGGGTGGCTGGCTGAGCTGGGCTCACCAAGTCATTGTATCAATTATTGTATCAGGGGAATGTGAAAAAGTCTCATGTTAGAGACTGAAAGAAGAGGGAAAACTCACTGTAGAGGCTGCTATTTTCATTTTCCCAAGGCCTGCGAGTCTCTGACAAACAAAGACAACTTCCTGACTTTATGACTACCACGGAAAGGTTTCCCTCTGTGGTCAGTCTTCAAATTCCCATTGAAAACTCAAACTCTCTCAGTCTTGTTTGCTCACCTCGCTTCTTCCCTTCACATCCACCTGTATCCTGCAGCCCCTTGGGTGCCTGCAGCATAAACCACTAGAAGCCTAGCCATGGTTCTTTGGCTTGTGCAAGCACACAGGGAGATGATGACAGCTTTGCCATCTGCTTTACCCCAAGTGTATTGTGCTCCATCTAAACCTATATTTCACAGCTTTTTGCTGTGAAAAGCAGAAATTGCTTTTTGGTATTTCTTTACATTAGATCTGCCTTGTTTTCCACTCTCAAGATCTCTCCTCCTCGATCTTCTTTCTAGACTTTTCTATATGTTTCCATGGATGTTGTTAACTCTTTCTGTGCTCTGTTTCCATATCTGTAAGTGTCCAAAGAGAAGGCATGGTTGATCCACTGCACTATTTCTCCATCCAGAAATGTTTGCCTGGTAAACTGTGTTAATCCCAGGACTAGCACTGAAATGCATGAGGCAGCTGCAGAGAGGCTGGTATGGACACTGTGGGGGTGCCTTTGGGAAGCCACCACAGAAATTGGATTTCCCATATGCAGATGTGCACACTTATTTCAAACACCACCTATCACAGACGAATGGACGAATGAGGACTCTAATTTAGTAGCTAAAAACCAGAAGTGGCAGCATTCCCTTGTTCCTCACCAGTGTTTCACATCTCCATCACCTTTCCGAACTTCATACAGTCATTTTAGAACTGTGTATCCTAGAAGAAATGGGAAGCTCTTTGGGATCAGTCTTTATGTTATGTGACATGAGACCTGTCACTTTGCCTGTCAGTTCCTTGGTTTCCATGATAGAAGGATGGAAAGGGAACTGCTCTACATGACCTCTGCTGATCTCCATATGACTGCTAAGCTTGTCCATAAAACAGTGCCATTCAACTGGGATCTCAGCACCTTTCCACAGGTAAATAAAAACAGCATTTTCACCCCTTAACTCAATAGCCTTCTCACTGAGAAAGCAACAGAGACTCAGTTTGAAAATTTTAATTTTATTTTAGAAATGCTTGACACTGAGCAGAAGTCAAAGAAAGAAAGATAAAGCTCTTCTTGGAGTTATCTCTCTTTTTTCCCATTCCTATCGTCTTCTAATCAAACCAGCATGAGATATCAAGCAATTACAATGCCATTTGCTCCCTGCTGGATACAACAATTAGCCTAAGATATCTAATGAAAGGAATTAAATTCTACATGTTTTATAGCAAATAGCTTTAATTTTAATTACAAATCCCAAATACATCATCTTCAATAATTATCAGCCCATCACATCTGCTACGGGCTGATGAGGATTTGCCTTTTGCATGGTTTGGACTGAAAACTAAACAACACTCTCCCCACATAAGAGCCCTAGTGAAGAGAATGGAAATTAAGAGTACAGCAAGGATCAGAGCCCACAAAATCCCTGCAGAATTTCCCAGTGACTTAGACCGTTACCAGAAGGCTCTTCATCTGCAGCTGTGAAAATTGTCCTTACACATCAGATCTGTAAAAGTTCCTTGGGGTTTGGGGATATAATTCATTGCCGAGTGTCTGTTAGAGCTCCCCATTTGGACTCCATCCACACAGTCCATTACATCTGCAACTAAAGCTCATTTTAGCAATTGCATTATTCCGTCTACCTGTCCCTGAGCACAAGCCACCTGTTGGCATGAAAGCAGCAGTCCCTTAAGAACTGCTGAGGGCTCAGGCAGCTTATCTCCCAAGCCTTCTGCCTCTGCCTAGATGGGGAATTGTAGGCAATGATAGGAGAGGAAGAGCCCAGCCTCAAATGCTGTGTGCCATACCCATCTTCGAGCCCACCAGCCTCTGCTCATGAGCACACAGCAGAGTTCACAAACTGTCTCCGTATCCCTGCTGATGACTTTGGATTCCCTGGCCCATCAAGTAAGGGAGTGTCTGATGGACCTTGGTCTGTGATTTGGTTTTGCTTTTGTTCTGAAATCTCTGCAGGCAGTTTTATCACCTACTGCAAGCCTGGCAGTAATTGCCAAGTAACCTGTGTCCCTTCTGAAGAGAAGATCATACTTTCCAAAGTCACTTACACACTTCTGAAGGTTTTACTTAAGAACAGTTGGGGAAAATGGCTAAACTCTTCCCCCAAAGTTGTGACTTTTTCTTCTTTGAGCACAGAAACAATTAAAAAAAAAAAAAAGGTGTATCTCTGTGGCTGAAAAATAGGCTGTATTTTTGTAATGAGATCTATGTAAATGCTCTATTGCTTTTTCTAGTTTCATATTTTTATTCTAATATAGTTTAGTAAAATAACCCAGTGAAAATAAGTTGAGTTTGGGTAAATGCAAATAAGACAATATTTTTATTTTTACCTCACTTTGAATATAAGCTTCACAGAAAGACTGGGATGTTATTGCTGAGGGAGATACATTAGTTTTCTCTGACTTTTGTTCCATGTTTGTTAAATCCTGAAGAGTTATACTACAGTGAAAAACACCAGAAGAAAATCCCCCTCTGCCTGACACCTACAGAGAGACCAGCCCCTCGAGGGGGCTTGTGGCTCTGCCCAGTCCTACAGACATCCCTGGTTCTCCTGGGCATCTCTGAGCAGCCCTCTGACCCTTGATGGTTACAAAAGACTGAGTACTTCTGCAAGTTCCTAAAGACCCTGTAATATACTGGGTGATCACTCCATGTTCACGGCATTGTAGCTGACCTTAATTTTCATGTCATGATGTCTCTTATTCCCATGTGCCCTCTAACTGCCTGCAAGGGCTACAATTTATACCTGTCAGTTACTCGCAGCCACCCCTGAGAGAAGTGCTATTGCACAGGCTGGCATTTTCTATTCCATTGGTTGCTCAGAAGCAGCAGGAAATAAGAAATAAGGGCAAATTCAAGTTTATGCCCATCCCAACACGGCCACCCACATAAGGCCACCAAATCTCCTCTGCTGCATCAGTGGGTTTTGCCTCTCTGGCTGTGGGGCTGCCTGACCACACACAGTTCTCAGACAGTGCTGCAGTCCCAGAGACAGGCAACCATAATCCATCATACCTAATCTTCGTGCTGCACATCCACACTCCATCCACACTGATTTGTCTCCTCCAGCATCCCGGCATAACTAATAACACTGGCATTTGTAACAGCAGTATCGTGCTGTGTAGCCCATCTCGCTCCATAATTCATACACGGTGATTTATTTGCTGTGGACACACCTAGAAAACATATTTGTCGCTTCCTTCCCCTCCTACGAGCAGTGTAACATCACTGCACGATGTGGATGCAGAGCAGAGGCACGGAAGTTGGGGAAGCATCCCCACGGCACAGCCCTAGGCAGACTCAGGTCATGGTCAGGAGCCAGGTAGCTGTTTGGTACCACACTGCAGCAAGCAGGCTCTGTTGGGTTTAGCATCTTCTCCCTACTTTCTGGGCAAATGTTAGACTGATCTGGAACTTAGTAATGCAGTGATCTGCTGGCTGGGATGACACATTTTCATAAAAACACAAAACATCAAGAAATAGAAATGATATTTCAGAAGGAGCTTCAGGAGATCCTCTGGCAAGGACTGCGGCTGAAAAGAGGTCCACCAGCCTCTGAAAATCCTTCACAACATACTTGCTCTGCCAGTAGAATGTAACTTCTTCTGCAAAAGAGACTCCACAGTTCCCAGCAGACTGTTGTAGTGTTTTGACCTCCCTCCATTAAACCTCCATTAAACACAGTTCCCTCATTTCTTCTGGTCATGTATAGTGGCCTCAGACAACAGCTATCCACCATTCTGTATATACCATGTTTATACACACTACATACAATATGCATATTTCATGCAATGAGACCAAATCAATTCCTTCTCTTTTCTCAGCCTTCTCTTGTCCTGTCTTTTCCCCAACCCCCTTAGTGGGTGTGTACCCACAGGTTTCAATGTTCTGGGAAATGTTACACAATACTTCATCACAGTGATATAGGATGATAGAGGTACCACAACAGCTACAACTCAGCAGATCTAACACAGCAAATGGCCTATGGAGCCAACTCTTGTCTTTCTCTAACTTTTTTTGGGGATTCCTGATTGAGGAAACTACCACAAGATCTACATGTGAGGGTGCCTCCATAGCCAGAGCATTGGCTGGGATCTCTGAAGGTTCAGAGAAAGGAACTGACTCTCCATCTCTTGCATCCCCCATCTGGGACTATCAGCATTCACAAGAGAGGATTCCCTCCCTCTGTCCTACACTTAAAGACACACACACATGCAATTTTAATATCTGATTCTCAGTCTAATACAGAAAATACTAATTCAGGAATTCTCAACATTTCTTGTTAAACTGGAATTTTCCTTTTAGAAATAATCCCATTCACAGCAGTGTCCCAGAACAGCACAAGTTCAGCACAGCGCCTTTGTCCTGTAATTGGTTCCCTAAATTGTTCTGCTTTGGCGATTTATTTGGGCATTTTATGAGCATGGAGCAGGGAATGTTTTAAGATATAATAGCTTTAGCCATCATCACGAGAAACACCTGTCTTGGGGGTCTGGAATGTTTAGATTTCTAACAGTACAACCGTCTCCAGAAAGCTCTAGAGGTTTGCTGGCTCTCAGGCCTTAAGGTTATGACAGTGATGTATGGAAAATCTATCTCTGAAGATTTAAAGGTTTTTAACATTTATTCTGTCATCCAACACATATAGGTAGTGACAAGGTCAAAGAAGGGTTACGGATAGTGAAGTGGGTAAAAAAAGAGAAAGAATTGGTAAAAATATTCTATAATTCTAAATGGAAAATTTCAAAAATATTATATTTACAAATACTCCCTAGCATGTCTTCTTACATGTGCAATTTTGACCATCTTGGAAATGAGCAGGAGTTTTATACTATGATTTTCATGGTGCTCTCTAAGCAAAATAGGAAAATATGTACTGTGGATCATTTTCCCAGGGGCTACTGTACTGCCTCCTGCATAACTTTTTTCAAAAAATCAGACCAAAAGATGGATTTTTTAAAAACAATATTTTTAAAAAACTCATTTTTAAAGCACCCATTTCCTAACATTTTTTAATTAAAAAAATAATTTAAATAGTTTGACAGACTTTCTCTGCGAACAAGCTCTATTGATAGGTGTTCATGGCAAGCCACTATCCCCAGTTTCCAACTTTCCTCTGTTTTTTCTGATTAGACTATAAATTCTTTGACAAAAAGATTGTCTCTCAGTGTGGGAAACCCCAGAGGCAGGGACTCCCTGGGTGTCTGTGCAGTGCCCAGCATAACAATGTACTACTCTGATAGAATCCCACTATGTACTAGACCTTACAGCAATTCCACTTTATGGACTCAGTGTCAATCATTTAAAATTTACATACTTTTGATTTGGAAGATAACTCCTGAATGGTAAAAGAAAACATAGTTTCAGGTAATTGCCCCGGACCTACTTTGGCAAGGTGGTCAGTGGAAAAATGTCCATGTCTTCATTCAGGGGGATGAAAAGACTCCTGAGGCATCTGCCCACCAAGCAGACAAGAATGGGAAAGTGCTTGGCAGCAGGATCTGATGAGATGCAGTCTGTGTCCTCCCATAAGTCTGTGTCCTGCCGTAAGTTTATCCAAATTAAAGCATTGATGATGAATGCTTTAACAAATGAGTGAATGGCAGCAAAGTCTATTCTAGACATTCTTGACAATGTTATACAGCACAACTCCCTGTTCCCAGATTTTATGGAAATATACTGGGAGCATAGAGAGGATATTGTTGTTACCTGAGGCAGTTGCACAAAATCTTTACTAAAATATTCACACAACTCTAAGAAGGTCCTTGATTTCAGTGTGTTTCAGCCTGTGCCATTACTTTGTGTCTAGTTTCAAAGTTTCTCTGAGTTTCACTTCTTTTTTTTGTATCCCTGCCTGTACACCTACACAGAGAATCTAAGCACCTCTTCCCTCTCCCTCTATAGAATGTGGCAATTTCAAACAACTTGTGCACCCCTGCGAAATGGGAAGTTGCAGTATGCACGATACCTGTATGTAACTATTGTCCAGGAATAGTCTTTATGTATCTCTTTTTATGCAACCTTGATAAATGTGGCCTGCTTAATATGGCTAAGATGAATGAGGCAATAATTTCTGGACAAGACACCAGACAGGCAGACTGTTTTGATTTACAAGGCTATGTTAATAAATACTGGTGGCATGTTTTGTTCTTCAGGTTGCTGGATGAGTGTCTCTTGCTTCTGGGCTGTTGTCAGTGCAAGGCTGTGAATTCAACTGCTGCTGCTGCTGAGTTATGAGGGGGGGAAGTACTGCAGGGCTGGAAGGAAAACAGGGTGAGGGAGCAGTTACCTCAGCCATGCTGCAGATGCTATTTTTGTCATACAATGTAGGTACTGCAGATTGTGGTATCAGAAATTTACACTATTTCTGCAAGCCAGTTAATACTCAAATACCCAGTGTCTCAGCAGTGCGACATTTTTTTTTCTGCAGGTTGTATTTCCTCTTTTCTAACAGAGAGTTTGTGTGGAAATTACTGCATTTTGGAGTTGTGGCCATCAGAAGTCAAGTTCCACATGAACTTCCCCCAGTGTGAAGTACTGGGTGCAGTGACTCCCCAAGGGCTTGTGACACTCAAAGGGAGCTGTGTCCAGCACAGCCACCAGAAGCAAGTGAGGATTGATCTCATGTCAATTAGAAAGATCTCTGAGCAGGAGAGAAACTTTGCACCTAAATTAGCAATCTGGATCAGCATCTGCCCTTTAACATAAATGAGAATTTAGTTCCTGAGTCCCCACGGAGCTGTTTTTGTAACCCAAATTCTAAGTTACCCTTTTTTTTTTCCCTTCAGTCAGCTTTTAGTGCTTGGAGGACTTCAGTATAGCTTATCTGTCAATGCTACTGACTATGGGTGCATAAAATATAAGTAAATTAATATTGGGTCAGACAAGATAAGCAGAAATGTTGTATGTAATGAGAAATGCAACCAGATCCCAATCCTGCCAAATTTCGGAGAAAGATGCCAGCTAGCAGAATTTTGAAAGAAACAACAACAAACAAAAAAAAACCCAAACAAAAACCCCACCATGCACAATTATTTCATTGACTTGTCATTATTTTTATTCTCTGAACTTTTATGGCACATACCAGTCACAAACTTTCAACTTTGAACTTGCGCCATAAAACTGCATTTTAAGGGTGGTGGGAGAGAGTAACCTGAGAGAACAGCAAGGAGTGTGACTCTCCTCCTACCCTTTTCTCCTTGCACATGACATCAGCAAAAAATTTCCACACAAGTGCTGGAACAAGTTTACAGAGACAAAACTACAGGAATAGAACTAAAATGCTTGAAGGCCAGAAGCACATCAGAATTCCTGTGGCATCATTACACCAGATCATAAATCACAGAGGAAAACAGACTGATTTTAATTTCTGAGTGCTCTCTGTAGCTTCACTTTGCCCTTTTTTTAAGCTACAGTCTTATTTCCTTTCAGCCATTCAAAATTTTTTCATGGCCTCCATTTCTGTATCTTTGATGTGCAACCTGTCTAAGTGCCATTTATTGGCAACATCAACCTTTCACTTCTTCAGTAAAACTAACTGGGAATAGGAGTCTATGAATCTTGTTTTGGTCATAAAAAGCAGAATTTAAAGAGGGTACTGAGCAATAAAAGAGGTTCTGGCCACCTGGCATTTGTGGTTTTCTCACAGGTGCTTCTCTTCTGTGGCTGGAAAAAGAGGGAATTGTGTACGTTGCTGCCTTTGACATGGTAAGAGTGGATTTATCTCGGGGGGAGGGGGAGGGGGGAAGTTCATCCAAGTGGCTTCCCTTAGCAGAAAGTTACACACCTTTACCACTCTGCCTATGAATGGCAACTTATCCAAGATATTTACCTTGCCCCTGACTTTAGATGAGGCTCAGAGTACGATGAGAACCCCATCACTCTGCTATTGGACCTGATGTGGAGCATTTGTACCTTTGCATTCCTAAAGGAGTTGCACATAGGCTAAGTTTGTAGAGGTTAATACTGGAAAGGGCTGTCAAAACTTGTCACTCTATCCCTGCCACACCCCAGTTATTTTCCATCAGATGTTACACAGACTAGGGGATTTATCCACAGCTCTTCAGCAGTGGGTCCCTGCAGTAACATTTTGTCTACCTGTTGTCTACCTCTGAGAGAAGCAGATCCATCCTCCTCCAGAACCTCACTCCAGGTGCAGGGGTATAGAGGAAGCAAAAGGTGTCATGCTGGGCTCCAAACAACTTGATATGGAGAAGGTGATGTTCCCATTACAGCAGTTCTTTAATTTATTTCACTGGGAAGTTCTCTAATTTATTTGGTTTTGTTCAGAAGAAAAGTAATCAGAAGTGTCTTGCTAGAATTATCTCCAAATAGCTAGACTTTAAGCTCCAACTTGATAAACATAGCTCCTAATACTGGCAGTGTGGTAAATTCAAGCCTTGTAGCTGTATTTGGGAATTGCTTACACTCTCTTTTTTCTTTTTT
>JAWWLV010000179.1:55505085-55587903 GCA_035041135.1 Platyrinchus mystaceus
CCTAATACTGGCAGTGTGGTAAATTCAAGCCTTGTAGCTGTATTTGGGAATTGCTTACACTCTCTTTTTTCTTTTTTTCTTTTTTTTTTTTTTTCTGAATCCCCAGACTGCAGAATAACCACCATAATTTTAGAATAAATATGTTAATTCTCAACCTTCACAACTGAATCAAATGTAGGATATACACCAGGATGGGGAGGGAGGGTTTCATCCTGAAAATGAATCCACAGTTTCAGTCCATACAAAATCTCTGCCATGACAGTCAGACTTGCTTAGAGGCAGAACCTCAGCTGAACCCCATTGAAATGGGAATGGGAACATATTGGGAATCCTGTTCTGCTCCCAGCCAGCACAGCAGAAAGGAACTAAATACTGGCAAAGGGGCCTATTCCTGAGGCAACAGATGGGCCCTAAACATGCACCAAATGCAATTTAATTCCCTGTAAGGGTTAAAATTCTCTGTTGTCTTCGGGATTCAGAAGTGTTATGAAAAAGCTGGGAGAAGCAAAGAGCACTTCCTCCGTTGTTGCCTCCCTTGTGCATGTTTTGTAATCTCTAATTATATCCTACCTAGACCAAGCTTTCTCTAAACTGGAGCATCCTAGTCTGTGTAAGCATTCCTTCTGTGGGAGCCACCACACATCTGGGTATCTGTGCTGCCTATTTCCAGCCCTCTCTTCCCTTTTAGAGATGAGCAGAGCCAAGCTGCACACATTATTCAGCATGTGTCTGCATATCATTCTGTTCTCTTTGTTTCCTAATAATTTCTGGCTGGTAGTTTGCTTATTTGACCCCAATAATTGTACCCTAGATATTAAGGTAAGGGGTGCAACAAAGCATCTTGACATCGCTATTACACATGAGAGCCCTGGCACTGATGGGGGAGGCATGAAATTATTCTGTGATACTGGAGGAGCTAAAATGATTTTCAGTCAGCATGTAGTTAGCAAAGAAGTCATCAGACAGGATAACAGACTGACCAGGGCTTGACTGGAATATGGGATCAAGCAGCAACAAGAAATGGGTAGGGAGTTGCTAACCTGTCAGAAGAAAGGAAAGAATCCTTCAAAGCCAAGAACAAAGCAGTGTCTGTCGGGAGCACAGCAATGAGCTAATTGAAGAGTCTCTCTTCGTTCTTCTCCTCTTTGGCCATCGGAGCACCTGCTATCACTTAAAGGCAGCTCTCACTGTCACTTTCTGCTTTGGATCACGTGCACTTGTTCATCCTTTGAGCTTTAATCTTTTGCTATTGATTTCCACCCTGTTAGCTGAAATATTGTCCTGCTCTTTGAGAAAGGCAATCGCCCAGACCACACTGTTACAAATAATATGTACTTTGGAAAACAATGATTGAATTCCTGTATTATCCGCTGAAGCAAAAAAACCCACTACCCTGCCAAAAAGAAAATGCTCTGCAGAGATAAGATCATAGAAATTCATCAAACTGGCTTCAGGGGGTTTGTGTGTGTGTTGTGTCTTTTTTTTTTTTTTATTTTTAATTTGCACCATCCAGGAGAGATGCTGAGATTAAAATGCATTATCCTTAGATATGGGGGATAGCCAATGCAGTCAGTTCTGTCACTCAGAATCCAAACTATAATTCACTCTCTGGAAATTGCAGATCCACCCTGAGATAAATTTCAGCTAGAGTGCAAAAGAGCCAGCTACAGTTTTACATGCATATTTAGTTTGTATCTATGTATATACAAATCTTCTGATAAACTGCCATAAATCTGGTACCATATGTTTCAATGATTCAAAGGACAACTGTGTGAACATAAGGGGGTTTATTCCTCCCTCAAAATGTCACATGAAAAATAAAATGTATCCATGTCTTATCTGAGTGATCTGTAGAACTTTTAAGGCCATCAATTTAGTTTATTATTATTATTTCACTAAAACATGGCACATCTGATAGCAGAAGCTACTGTTAAATATGACTGCCTGAGATTAGATATCTAAATCCATAGCTAAAGGTACTTCAGTGAAGTTAAGCACAGCTTTTTGGATGAGTTTTCCCTTTTTTGGGGACATCTGCACTGTCAGATTAGCATTCTCCAGATTTTCACATTGGAACATGTAGGGTTCCCTTGCTCAGATGTGCACCAACTGCTTTCCCTGGTGAGGACACCCCAGCGTAACTCTGGATGTTTCTGTTAAAGATAATGGAAAATCAGATTGAATTAGCAGATCAAGCTCCAGGGAGGAAGAAGAGGCTTCCAAAAGGGGCATAGGCAATACAGCACTGGTAGTAGTAGAAGTGAAATAAGTAAGTGAGCTCAGTCTCTTCCTCAAGCCCCTTGTTCGCCAGATAGAGGCAGTTTTTGCCACCAAACACAGCATCACCAGGAAATCAGAGTCTGGGTGGGCATTTCATGATGGTCAGGAAGCAGGGTACTATTGTCCCATCCTACTCTTCAGATTTTCGTGTGAAGAATCAAGCTGAGAGGATGCCCAGCCCAGCCCCAATGGCATCTCTCTTTTGTGCTTACTCCCTAGGTTATTTTTCCTAGGTTGCAGGTCACCAGGCCCTTTGGCTATTTGATCTTGCTTGTCTTTATCATAAACAGTTCCTGTTTTGATAGAATTTCCCTCTTCCTCATGACATTTCCTGGCTTTTCTTTTGTAATTATGTAGTAGTAATGGCTCTTAAAGCTTTCTACAAGGGTATTACATCCATTACAACAGCAATTCCATTTTAGTAGCAATTCACATATAATGGAAAGAAATATTAAATTGGAGGTGATGTTACAATAAAAATCATGCCATTATAAAAACAATAGAGAATTAAAGCTGGTATTATAACACAAATATTTTAATAAAGGCACTGAATAAACCAAACAAAATAAAACCAGGGATGAAACAGGGACAATAAGAGTTTTTTACTGCCACACTGATTTTTCTTTGTTTAAATGTATTGATGGAATATTTCATTGCAACAGCTCCATAATTTTATCATAAATGTAAGCCATAAAGCATGCTTCTTGCAGGCAGTGTAATTATTTAATTTCCTTTTCAGTGGTAGGAAACGGCATGTGCAGTACATGGAAACAGCAGAATGAATTATGGACTCGATGGAAATCCTTTCCTGCTATGCAGGAGGCTGTATTTCCTACATTTCCTCTGCCACAGGAGATGGAGCGGGAGCAGGAAAGCTGGTCCATAAGGACCTTGCTGGGAGTCTGTGTGGCATGAAGAAAAGTGGTGGCAGCATTGCCACAGTGCCACAGTGCACACACACAGGACAAAAAAAGGTCTGGGTAAAAAAAAATCCCTTATGGAGAGAAGAAAATGATCGGTAAAAAGTCTGCTGAGTTCTGCAAAGATGGAGCAATAAAATGTGGTACTGTGTTAAACAGCTGCAACTTTACCTTTTTCTCGGGGAGCAAAGATCCTCTCCCCTTGGCACAGAGAAGTGTGGAGAAAACTCCTGGTTTGAGATTTACACACGTAGTTTCTATCCAGAATGAAGATGTGCTCAGTGGAAGTGAGACAGGGACTGGAGGGGGGAGAGAAGACTTTTTAAATTGTTTTCAAAATCTTTCCAACAGTTTATTTTGAAATTTTGTAAATGAAATTGAACCAGAGAGCACAAGTGGCAGGTTTTCCACCTCAATTTTGAGGCCCTGTTCCTGGGAATTGCAGCAAAGGTGTGACTCTGGGAATTTGACCTTGTAGGAGGAAGCTTTTATGGCTCCCTCGTAGCCTCTGCAGTTCTGGGGGACCAAAATCCCACATCCCCAGTTGGACTCTTATTGCCCTTATCAACTTCTTTACCCTTTTCCACACAACCTCCCCAAATTCCATTACCTCACTGCTAAGCTGGGGTGAATGAAGACTTTAGGACATGGAAAATCATAAAAGTCATGTGTTCACATATAGTGTTTTCCAGCTCTTGGTAATGAGTTTTTCTTTACTTATTTAATAAACAATTGAAATATAAGCAATTACCAGTGAGTTTAACTGAGGGGGTGGCAGCCCTTGTGATAAGCTTCGTTTTTAATGAACTTCATTCCACCTCAGACCCTAAATTTTTTTCTTCAGAATATTTTATAGGAATTACTAGTCCTTTAAAAGCCTGGAAAGCCTAAGAAGCCACTGAAATCTGTAATTGAAATGCAAATGGAAACCCCCCGGCACATCAAATCAATTTTTCTCTTAATAAGAGACGGAAATAGAATGTGACACGGAAAAGTCCTGATGCCCTACATAAAGACAGAGCTTTCTAAATGGTCTGGTGCAAAACAGAAATTCCTGTTTGCTGTAGTCACACTTTTAAATCGCTCCATTATCGAGTGATAATGTGATACAATTAGGAGGCTGCTGTTTGGTTACAGAAGCCATTTTCTTCAAGGTGCAAATCTCCCTTAAGACTATAAAACAAGCATTTGCATGCTCGCGTCTGCAGTGTCTGTCTTCACTGTATTTACAGCTTCCCCAAACAAATTCACTGCAGGGTAAGTGTCAGCTCTGTGTCTCATTGCCCTGGTTTTGCCCCGGTATTGGGATACCTGGACCAGAGATAACCTCACTGTGCCCGGACTCATTATCATTGCCTGACTCACATGATCGTGTTTCAGCGTGATCCAAGGATCACAGAAGTTAATGGAAAGATTCACCTTGACTTCTGTTCATAATTAGGGTGGAGGAGAGCAGAGAGGATTGACTTTTTAGGAACTGAATGATTCATGTAATCAATAAATAGATAGAGTTAGCACAGACAAATAAAGTATTCTCATGAAAAGTTTTAGAGGAAACTTAACTTTCCGTCCAAAGCTTCTACAGATAGAAAATTTGAAGCAAAACCAGTTTTTTTTAATGTTTTATTTGCTTTCCAAGAACCATTCTACCTAGTTTTATTTGAACTAACCTGACTTAAACTGATCTACTGTAATTTCATTCAGAGCACAAATATGAACTTAGGCAGTGATATAGATTTTCTGATGCTTCCAATCAGAACATAGATGCTTCATTTCAAAAAAAAAAAAAAAAAAAAAGAAAACAATCATTTAACAAACAAAAAAAAAATATTTTTTTATTGCAAAAGTGTTTTCTTCTGTATTGATGTAAGAACCAGGAGGTTGTGAGGGTGAGAGCCCTAGCAATAAGGATTATATGTGGTCAGAGCAGGGTCAGTGGAACCATCACAATATTTGAAATCTGTCATGGGGTCAGCCCAGCAAAGCCTTCCCAATTTCTGTCCCCTGCCCCTAATTCTTCTTAGGTCAGATGTGGTGCTCATCCCCCATGTGCCCCAATGGCCCCTCTGCCTGAGGTACAAAGCATCTTCTCTCAGCTCTCGATCAAAACTCATCTTGAGTGGCAGGAGGGAGGCTGTACTGTGATGCACTTCATGCATGTTTATGTCTGGAAAAGAATAAAAGCTCTGTACAGGGCCATTTAAGATGCTGAGAGCTGGCTGGTGCGTGTGACCTTGATGTACAAAATGCCATCTTCACTTTTCCATTTTCCTCCCTTAGTAGAGAATAATTACATTAGTGGGAGATTTCAATCCAAGAGCAACCTGCTCCACTGACATGAACAGGAATATTCTGGTGATTGATTTCACTGGCTTTTAGATCATACTTGGGAGTGCTAATCCTGCATGATGCTGAGTACCATCCACTATGGTTAACTCGGGTTACACTTCCCATGAGGACTCTGGGAAGCTCCACAGCTTTTAGTACTTCGGTCTCAGAAAGGGTTGCAAGGTGTTGCAGAGGAAAGTGTGACAGCAATATTGGGAGCCACACACCTGGAAAACACCCTGGCACAGGTTTTTCCATTTCTGTACATACTGCTGGTGTGTACTCCTTTAACCCTCACTAGGACAAGGAATAATGGCTTTTAAACTGACAGAGGGCAGGTTTAGATTAGATATCAGGAAGAAATTCTTTACTCAGAGAGTGGTGAAGCACTGGCACAGGTTTCCCAGAGAAGCTGTGGATTCCCCATACCTGGAAGTGCTCCAAGGTCAGGCTGGACAGGGCTTTGAACAACTTGGTGTAGTGGAAGGTGTCTGAATCCATGGTAGTGGGGGGGGGTTGGAACTGGGTGATCCTTAAGGTCCCTTCCATCCCAAGCCACTCTGTGATCAGTGTAAGCCAAAATCCTGGCTGTTATCCTGAATCCAGCAAGATGAAACAAAGCTAAGACAGCTGCTTTTATCTATATGTGATCATGCCTTTTCTCTCTGCACAGACATGTTTTAACTCTGTCATTTGCTTCATTCCTCAAACAGCACAGGAAAGAATCTTTATTTATTGGTCTTGCCTCATAATGATTTGTTAATTATAAGGGTTAGCGTTTAGCTGCTGTATGGCAATAATTTGTATAAATTGCGTAAAAATATTCTGCAGGAGAAAAGCAGAAAAAAAGAAATGAAAATGCCATTGTTTCAATCCTGCTGCATTTCTAATATGAGCAGTATTTTACCTGGTAAATGACTGTTTATTATGAACTGTGCTGCATAAGTTTGTACCCTCTTAGTACCTGTTCAACACATTAAATACCTTGCTGTGGGTTAAATGCAATGTCAGATCATGCTGTCTCTCAAGAGAAATATATAAATGGGTGGTTATTTCACTGGAAAAATATGATGCGTGCTCCCAAGCCATTAGGGAAATACCAGCAAAAGTTATATGGTATAAAAAAATATAAGAGCTGGGTTTGCAAGCCAGTGTTCAATCACTGCAGCCTTGAACAGCAGGTTAAACTCAGAGAGGGCAGTAAATCCAGCCATGGCTCTTTAACCAGTAGAGCCAGAAGCATGGATCTTGTGCCAAGAAATAATTTAAAGGTGAGGAAATTCATTTCCAAAGCTTATTCAAAGATAAATAGGAGAAAAAACGACTACATGTAGAGGTTCCAGCCCTTGCAGGTTGACAGCTATGAATGTGGCTCTGAATAGGCTCTGGGATCTGTGGGCGTGAGAGAGGACCCAGGCACTGTGCTGAGCATGGCTCTGACTTCTCACATTTCCATGATCCTGTGTAGACAGGCCATGGGAGAGAGAATTTTGGAAAAGGTAAATCGCTCCCATTCCCAAAAAAACATTTAGCTGAAGTGTGTGAGAATAAGCAACATAAAGGCTTTTTCCTCTGTAAATAAAACCTCTGAACTGAGTAAAAGAAGATCACCGGGAAAAAGAAGAGTAAAGCAAACTGTAGCCCATTACTATAGCTGACCCACACATATTCCAGAGTCCTTTGCTGGCAGTAAAACTTTAAGTTAGCTCTTTATGTTTTTTGAGGAGGATTGCATGTCCCTGTCCTATACAGCATAACACTGCGGAGTTTTATTTAAAAAAGACCATTAATCTTGGCTGGTCTTAAACTTCAGAATAAAATTCCACCCTTGGTCCCACTCACATCTCATTTGCTCCTGCAAGGTGATGTACAGCTTGGGGGTCAATATAGGAGGGCAATAAAAGTGTATTTTCCCATAAAGAGCAAACCTAAAAATAAATACAGAACAAAAGGAGCTGGATAGCTGCTTTGCTATCACTGGATTATGTATTTACCCCACAGACACTTTTGAAGACCATCCAGTCCAAGTCGCCTGACCAGAGCACAGACAGTGAGAGCAGGTCACTCAGGGACATCTACAGTCAGGTTTTCAAAAACTCCAAGGATGGAGACTGCAACCTCTGTGTTCTGAAGTTTGATCACCCTCTTAGGAGCACAGTCCTGAAAATTACCTCCTGAATCACTACAACTGGTGCCTACATCATATAAGATCCTTCATCAACTGGTACAAACCCAGTTTGAATTTGTACAGCTCTTTTATCACCGATCTGTTCCACTTCTTGTGATGGCAAGAAATCTTGCTATTTCCAAGTCGAGCATATTCTTAGCCCAGTTGTTCCTTTGCCAGCACTGCTGCTAGCTTAGGTATCTCATCCTGCTCTCTGGCACTAAACTCCATTATGCTGCAGAGTTGCCATTTCCCTCCTCCATGCCCTTATGTCTGGCCCCCCTTCCTGCCTCCTAGTCCTAGAGACTGCTGGCCTTAGAGCAGTTTGGAGTGGGTAAGTGTTGGTCTTTACATCTTTATATCCTGGCACACAGCCTTGTACCTGGGTGCTCTTGGTCACAGCAACACAAAATTGCTTCATCAAGATCAGTGCATGTGGTTTAGACTTTCTCCTCATGCTCCCTCCTGCCTCCCAGATGAGGATCATAATTTATGCAACCCTTGACCACAAAGGCCTGAAGTTTTAGTATGTAATTAAATCAACATTTTTGCAAACCTACTTAGGTTCAAGCATTGGTTGAGGGGTTTTTCCAATCTTCTTTTTTTAAAATTAAATATTTCCCTTTTGCCCCCAGCAGCTATGGATCTGCTGGAACTACTTTGCACTAAGTCTGAATGCAGGTGCTAAGTGTGAATGAAGGCATTTAAAAAAAAAAAAACAAACAAAAAAAAAAAACCCAAAACACTATTTTTTTAGCTAAAGCTCATCAAAATAAGCAAGTTCTGTTCTAGGTTCATAAGCATATACACAGAAAATATAATTCTTTCTCTGGCAATACCTGGAAAATCCTGCAAACCTGGAGCTGAAAGCAGTGCACAATGAGAACAGACACAAAGCCGGGCTGCAGTAGCCGCCAAACACCAGCAAGGGGAGATGAGGCTGCTCCAACGCATTTTCCTACCGCTTTCCAACTACTGACAAGGTCTGGGTTTGCTTGCATTCCTCTCCAAAAAGAAAGCCTATGGTTTGCACAAAGACTCCCTCTTGCACAGGCGTTTGACAGCAGCTTAACTGTAGCTAATAAGCAGTGAGAGTTTAAGTTTTGTTTCCTGTTTTTCTGGGATCCCGGTTCTCTCTCTTTAAGGGGAAAGAAAGATTGTCAGACCTCATGTTCAGAGGGTGATACTAGGACAGTGTCTTGCCTCACATCCCCACCACCCCGTGCATCTGTAGGGAAGAGCTGCTGCTCCTCCTGCATGCTGGAAGCACTCCTAGTGCACCCAGTGGGACAGTGGGTCCTATATCTCAAATTCTTCTCTCCAAATGATACGGGGTCTCAGAGGATGTGTACAGCCACACACAGCAGTGCAGGGCTGTGGCACTGAGACACCGTCCCTCCACAGAAGCAGCTCTGTTGGGAACAGGGACAGAGCAGACACAGACCCAGGCCCTGGTCCCATAACTCCACAGCCTGGCCAGGAATGTAGAAGAGGTGCAGCAGGTCTGTGAACCCTTCCCTCATCAGTGCAAAGCCCAATCCTTCATACACCTGTGAATGTATGTGAATGAGGCAAGCACAAAAAGGCAAAACAATGCCCAGTGAACCCTTTATAACATGTCACAGGCTTCTCTGGGTCAAGAAACACCAAATATGTGACTGAGCTGTTAGTCAACCTCCATCTTGTGGCTGCACACTGCTGAGCAAACCAGGCATAAAGCATCACCTGTTAGTAATGCATCTTCTCATCATTTCTGGCTGACACTAAGGCACATAAGCCAAAATTTCTTACTGGTTCAACCTAGTCACAATCCACGCTACTCTGCATCATCCAACTCTGACCCCACAAGAGTTGGATAAGCATAAACAAACCTGCTATAGACAGTATTGTGACCCCTCCATAGAATTTATTCTGCAATAGTTGACTAAGTCCTTCAGTATTTTCACCCTCACTGATCACTTATGAGATCATGCAGGCACAGAGAGGTCTGAATGGCTTGAGGACAGCCATGCAGGAGGCTGGAAGCAGCACAAGTTCTTAAACACAGAGCCTAATCGAAGGATCCAACTTTGGACCAATCCTTTATATCAGAATTGCACCACAAAAATATTGAATTCCATGGCAGCTTCCACAATCTTAGTTATTTGATCAGCACTGATTGTGTGCATTATTGCAAGACAAAAAAAGCAATCAGTCAGTGTTATATCTTTGTTCCCTTGCTCACAATGGTATCACTTCATCTCCCTCTCAATGCTTTCAGCTCTCTCATAACAACAGCTTGTGAGCATCTCACAGCCTTTAATGTACATGTCGTACAACAGTCCAGTGGGGTGTGACAATATTATTATTGCCATTAGAAGACTGAGCACCAAGCAACAAAGCTTCATACTCACCAAAACTGTTAAAAGCTTTATCCCTGATAACGGATTCCCAGGCATAACAAATAAAACACCACTGTTGAAGTGACATCAGTGGGACTTACTTTCTCAGGCAGAGTTAGTCACCTGAATACAGAATTGCAGGATCACACAGAATCAGTCGCAGGATGGGTAAGCCTGGAAGGGACCACAGTGGGGCATCTGGTCCAACCTCCCTGCTCAAGCAGGGTCATCCCAGAGCACATTGCACAGGATTGCATCCAGATTGTTCTTGAATATCTCCAGTGAGGGAGACCCCACACCCTCTCTGGGTAGTCTGTTCCAGTGTGCGGTCACTGCACTGTAAATTAGTTCTTCCTCATGTTCAGGTGGAACTTCCTGTGCCTCAGTTTCTGCCCATTACCTCTCATCCTGTTGCTTGGCTCCACCAAGAAGAGCCTGGTTCCATCTTCTTGATACCCTCCCCTCAGGTGCTTATGGTGAGGTCCCGTCTCAGTGGTCTCTTCTTGAATACTCCTGTGGTTGTAGATGGACATGATTTGTCCAGCTCTCATCAAGAGGTCTCTGTGGGAGTCAATACTCAGCCCAATGTCATGCTCCAGGTCAATGTCTCGGTCACCAAACCATCCTCTGAAAGAGGGTTAGCAAAATGCTCCAGTGTGAAGGGGAGGAGAGGGGACATGGGACTTGCTATACTTCTGGTGACACACAGGGCTGGAGCAGCATGAATATTGCCAGTGATTTTAGTTAAAGGTGACAATATCTTTTTGCCCAGTTAGCAGTCCCACTTATGTGAAATTTTCAGGGAACAGAGAAAATTTCAGTATTGTCAGCATTTGTCACCATTATTTAAAAAACTCTCCTCCCATTCTTCCCAGAGCCATACAGTGTCATGCTGCACTTGCCACTCCTCTGAGGCCATTTGGTTTCAAATGTGAAGCAGTTGTCCAGACTGAGCATCAGGGCAGGGTGACACAGGGGACAGGGAACGGGTTGAGCAGGTCAGACCTGAAACAGGAGTCCAGCTCCTTATTCCTATGAATGAAGGGCAGCAGAATGCCCATCTAATGGGACACCAGAGCTACCTTACCCCCCAGGTAAGCACTGCTGTCATGGTTTGCATACACTGGCATGGCAGAGCAGCCTGGTGTCTGTCTCAATTATTTGTATGGCATCCATTGCAACAGTAACTGAGAAGCCTCATGATCTTTCATGTATTTGTCCATATAGTAGCCAGGTAAAGAGGTTTTATTATGCCCCTTCTCACAGGAAGTACAAAGGATAAAGGAGATTAAAAGTATGTCCCCAGCAACTGATTGATTCGATACACAAACAAGTCTGAATTTTCCAAATCAGACACTGATAACTATAATTTCAGGGGTTGAGTGTTTTATTTACTGAAAACCTACCCAGTCCTCTAAGTGGAAAATACATTAAGATTTATGCTTGGATGTAATGCCAGTAATGCGAGAAGCATGGAAATACTTCAGTTGGATAGATGTTGGAAGAATCTCCTTTCCAGTAGGCATGTGATTAGTACAGCCTGTACTGCTACAGCCACCCAAAACAGGTTAAACGTTTTTACACAACCCTAATCCACCTCTGGCTGAATGGAGATAGTAACTTGCCCAGGATAGAAATAAATTTCCAATAAATTGGACAGTTGTTCTGAAGATTTCCAAAACACCTGCACACCTCCTGCACATCAGCAGAACCGACAAACTCCTATCCATTTCCAGTCAGAGATAAGAAGTCCAAAAGTGCTGCATCAGATTTTGAAATCCCCTTGCTGAATGAAGGTAGAATCTTAGTGATTAAATATTTACTAGCTGTCTCATCCAGATCACACATCTGGCCTGAACATTTCCCTTGAAGCTAACCTTGAATATCACAAAAATACATAGGTCTCCTTAATTGAGATATATTGTTTCAGGTGATAAAATGCAAGTAAAAGATGAAATTAGTAGGCTGATTGGTTACATATATATTCTTCCCTGAACTATTATGGTGACATTTCTTCTCTTAATGCCTAAGTGATTTTGTTGAAGTAGATGAGTGTATTGTCTTATGACTTAAATTTAGGTTTGAGGTGGGAAAAGAAATATTAAAAAATGAAATCAATTTCCCATTTGGCCCAAAAAGCTTTCCATAGCAGCATTACCTCCTCTCTGAGGACTCTACAATATGCTGAGAAAAAAAACACTTTGTGGGAGTCTCTGGTTAAAATATAGGTAACACTCCACTGAGATTTTAAAAGTTGTATGAGGAACAAAAAAATGATAAGCAGGTATAGCAAAGTTCTGGGTGAATTTTCCAGGACTACAGCTAATCAATTCTGCACACATAAGATACAAGCAGCTCACCAAGTTGGTGAATGTATAGAATCCAACCCTAATTAACTATGTGTGTGAATTTTGGATTGCTGAAAAAACATGTGTTGTTAATTTAATAAATCTTCATTAATGTGGCAGGTAGCAGCAACCACCACAAGAACCATTACAAATTGACCCTTTGCATATCCTCATAATCCTCCACTGGAGAGATACACCTAATTGGGCTCATTAAAAGTAAACATTGATTGGCAGGAACACTGGGATCCTTAAAAGGGCTGTGCGGTCAAAAAGAATCATTGGAGCAACATCCAGTTGTTTGTTACTTCTGGTCCACAAGACCAGCTGGAAAACTGCTGGCAGCAAGTAGTGTATAAGACAGCAAGGAAGGGGGTGGGGTTACATTTGCAGGCAAAAGGCCTTAAATACAGAACGTTACCACAGTCAGGTCACGATAACCTCCACGTGACTGGTGGGGGATGTATACCAGGAATAAATGTGGAGATTAGGGAACTAAGGACCTCTGAATTGTGATTTACTCTTGTTAAGACTTTGGGGCTGTTTCTTCAACATTTTATGGTTTGTAAGTCATTAGCAACTGCAAAATGAGTGTAGGAAAACATGGGCAAATCAATAGTGTATTACATAGGCATCAGTAATTACATAGCAGTGGGGAATTGGGCCTTGGGACTTTTCAATTATTTTCTGTTGCAAATGATGTACAAGCACCATTTGGGAAATCATGTTTTGGTCAAACACTATGTATTTGCTCAGTGTGAGTCAGTGTTATGGAGGTAATCAAATAATATGAATCTTTCTAGGCTTAAAAAGAAAATCTATCAATCTCTAAAACGCCATTTCTGAGTCCAAGCCAAAAAAAAAAATATCAGCTTATTACATAGCTTGAACGTCCTCTGGCTTGAAAACTCATGTCATTGTGAATGCTCAGACATTGCCCTGGACATCTGATTCAATGCACCCTTTTTAGTGCATAGTTTGCCTGCTTTTAAAATCAGTCTCCAACGTTTTCTTCTATAGTACACGTAAATTTAATAAATCTTTATGTATTCTAGAGCTACACAGACATATATGCACTTCAATGACATCTAAAAGCCCTACTGCATATCAGGGAAGTTCTGGTATCAGTCCACAATACATGTTCCTAACTTGCAAAGAAAGAACAATAGTGTAGATCTCTCAGAGCAGCATCAGATAGAAGAGCATCATTTTACATGGGTAGATAGTGATAGGACAAGGGGGAACAGTTTTAAACGGAAGGAGAAGAGATTTAGATTAGAAGTTAGGAAGAAATTCTTTACTGTGAGGGTGGTGAGACACTGGCACAGGTTGCCCAGAGAAGCTGTGGATGCCCCATCCCTGGAAGTGTTCAAGACCAGGCTGGATGGGGCTTAAACAACCTGGTCTAATGGAAGGTGTCCCTGTCCATGGTAGGGGGGTTGGAACGAGATGATCTTTAAGGCCCCTTTCAACCCAAACCATTCTGTGATTCTGTGATAAGCTGAATTACCTTGCAGTCACCATTATCAGTGAAAGCACACACGAGCTCCAGTTTACTCTGGACCTTCTGATGTGCAGGAACTTTCTCAAGTGCCAGAGTTTCACAGCTTGTCTAAGACCTTTTCATCATCTTAGTTTCCTGCACCAAAAATCTCTTGGGTGACTAGGAGCCACAGGAGGTTGTCCCAGTTTGTCCCACCACCGCTTACACTGGTGGCACACAGACAAAAGAAGCCCAGATGCAAGGAATTCCCACGCAGGGATGCAGCAGCTCTGCCTCCCCCAGGACATCAGGCAAACGCTTCTGAGAAGGCTGAGGTGGAAACCTGGGAGGCATTTCGTGTTTCACTGGAGCTTGACTGCAGTAAAGAAGTGGAAGTGTCAAAAAGGATTAGTGTGTCAGTGGTTAAAATGATTGTGGCATGAAGGGACTGAGGGCTGCCAAAACCAAAATAACAAGAAAGTGTCTCTGAAGGCACTTCTGATGCATGACTTTGACAGATGTGAAGCTCCTCATTAACTGTAAGAAACAGGGGAGTTCAGGCTCCTCTGTAACAACCTCCCTGGCCTGGGACCAGGAGGAGATTTGGGATGGATCACACAGAAATTGTATTCGAAACCAGCTGACTTCGTCAGGTCAGAGTTATTTCTGCCGCTGCACTGTTGCAAGCAAAAGGGATGGGGCTGAACATACAAATAACACATCTTTTGCAGCTTTAGACCTTAGCAGGACCCAGGCATGGCGGATATCAGTGACTCGGTGGCCTTCAGCATGAGAATCCAGACTATCGCACTGTTGGAGTGTCTGCATTCTCACTGGAATATATTGGGGCTGTCACAGATTGAAAGTTTGGACACTTTCGTTAGGAGCTCATAGAGACCCACCACAGGCACTTGCTAGAGGCCAGTATTCCTTGACTCCCTTAGCTGATGAAGGAGAAGGAAGAATTTACCCAGAAGTTATCCTCAATTCAATTCACCCTCTGAATTCAACCCTCTTTTCATGCTTGCATGTAGCACACCACAAGAAGAAATTTCCACCTTGAGCATGCAGAAATGCTCATCCATTCCTATTTTCTCCACTTCACTGCCCTCACAAGGATCCTTCTTCCATTCAGGACCAGCTTTGACCCAGACTTACCTCTTTGTACTACTTAGTCAAAAAGCTGTGGGACTGTGAGCTGTGTTTGATAGGAGCATCTCTGCTGCACTTCTGATGTGTGCCATACATCCTTCTCCCGTTTTCCATACCTTTGCCTGCCTGGTGTCAGGGACTCTATGTTTTGGTTATTGTGTATTGTATGTATTATATTTTGTTCCTTATGTATGTAGAACATGTGTTCCCATTGGTTCCCATGGTCACTGTGCTATCTCCTCACATTGGCTAGCCAAGTGGCCAAGACCCTCCCTCCCTGCAGCCTTATAAACTGCGGGAATTTTGAATAAAGCTCTCTTCACTACTGGACTCCTGCGTGGTCTCATCTCTCTCAGTACTGGAGCCTCTGCCACCCATCTCAGCCCCCTGAGAGATGGGCGGCAGGGGAGACCCCCACCACAAAACCCCAACAGCCTGGTAGGTGGGCTCTGGACCATTCACCAAGAATGAGACATCCTTGAATGCCAGCTGGGGTTACTCACATCATTCAGACAAGCACTTTGCAGGAATCAGAAAAGGAAATAGTGCAAAAAAACCCCCACAAAAAGATAAATGCAGTTTGTTATTATTGTCACTTGTGTTTCTACCTGATTTCTTTGGAGCTGTTTTTTCTGATAAAAATGGAGTGAAACCACGATGTTATATGTCCAGCATAGCTTGTGCAGTGGTTGGACTACCTGCTGCTTCGCATTTATTAATGGAGAAATCCTTGGGCAGATTGCCACTTGAGCCACAGTGCTGATAAATTCAGGAGCTGCTGGTACTCCAGCAGCATGCAAAGAAGCTGAACGAGACTGATTACAGTGTGCAGCTCTATCTGCAGAAGGTTGATTATATGGTTTGCTTCCTAATTAAATATCTAAGCATCCATTTACTGCGGAAAGTGAAATTGAGGAATCGCCATTTATGGCAGCCTCGTGTGGAATATGAGAGCCAATGTGAAAATTCCTGGATCACAAAGACACTGTATTGGCCAAGCCCTCTCCAAAAAGCTGTTTGGGGTGCAAATGCAGTTTTGCAAAATGAATATATCCTAAACCTTGTCTCTCACAAGGGTGAGATGAAATTGCATGTGGAAGAAGCAGTAAAATCAGCTTCTGTCTCAGCTTCTGGTATGCGCTGGGATGGAGCAGTGATCATGAGCTAGAGTTGCCACAGCATCATGTCTGCTGGCACCATCACAGGGACTGCTCAGAAAGCAACAGTGGGACTTTCTGAAATGATGCCTCAGTGGATCAAAAATCTCCATTCCAGTAATTACTCCTGAAGGATTGCGTGCAAGACGTTCACCGTTTACAGGAGGAGAGGCAAGGGGGAGGGAGGGAGAATGTCTTTAGTAATGCCTTTTCTCTTGTTCTCTCACTACCTTGTCACTCCCTGATGCTGAATCAGACGTTTACAAGCATACACAAACATAGAAATTACCATATGGGCTCAGCAGGATATCTGGGAATGATTTCCCCCGTCACAGCTACACATTAGGTCTCATCCTGATCGTTAGCACTTAATAGTATTATTTCTGATGTGCATAATTAAAAATTAAAGTAAAATGGCACTGCGGTCTCTTCTGTGGAGGAGTTGTGGAAGATAAAGGATATTGCTATGAGAATAAATTACTCTAAATTAGCCATCAATAAACATGATGATTAGAAGACAAGAAAGTCTGGAAAAGTTTTCTGAAGGATACTGAAGTCTGAGAGTTACTACACTGCGTGAAGTCTGTTGCATTTAGAAATTTAGATTGCCTGTAACAGGGAACTCAGTTTAATGCCTATTGCATCTTTTTTGCTTCTCAGTTCAGCATTTAGCATGTCTCCATTTCTTCATTGCTGATTTTAAGGACTGTCATTTTGAGACAATACAATCTCCATTAAGGATGTTAATATCCTGTCTGGTCAAATGGTGCTGGGGGAAAAAAAAGGTCACAAAAAAGTTTGAAGACTGGAGCCAAAATAAGCTTTTATTTCTATTTTATTTCACTTGGATGGACCTCTGCCTTGTTGTTGTTGTTGTTGTTATTATTCAGCTCAGCTCAGCCTGGTATAGTTGATGGAAACAGGGTAAGTGAAGAGTTAAAGGAAAGAAAGACTGATCAGGACCAACATCACTGATGGTGATCCCAAGCACGATTATTCTGCTTTATGATCATACTCAAGTATGTACTCAAGTTCATGCTTGGCCAAGTTGGACTAAATCAGCACCTTTCCTTGTGTTTAACAGAGATGCTTCCATTTGGAACTGAGGCCAGGTGAGAATCTACTGATCTGCTTCTCAAAAATCCACCTCTTACCTCAAACGTACAATCTAACCTCCATTTTCCATATAGCTCTTTGTTAGAAAAAAGGCCCCCACATAAACACAGCCCATCATTGCAGTGTCTCTGGTACAGCAGATGGCATTTGCGAAATTAAGGGAATGATACAAGCACCAGATTATTAGGAAAAGGCACAATCAATACATGGAAAATGCATTCAGTTTAGATCCAAATTTAGGGGTGAGAAGAATCTGTTGCACATCAGAAATGAAAAGAAACAACAAAGATAAACAAATTGCATAGTACAGAACTGTGAAATATTATTACCCTTCCAGGAGCCTAAAGTAATGTTAAGAGTTGACTATATGTGACTTTCCATAAAAGAATAGCCTATGGTTTAAAAAAACAACAGTCATTTAAAGTTATAAAGTTTATGTAAATAAAGAAAACAGATGCAATAGAGACTTAAGAGCAAATTTCTCTAAGAATAAAGTAGAGCCACAGAACCACAAATGGTTCAGTAATTCCCAAGGAGCTGGTTGGGGCTGATTGTCCTATTTAAGCGATGTTTCTCATAGGTTACTAATGCGAGCAACAGTCTGCCTGCTGCATTTTAAATTACCAGCCACTGCCAGCCCATTGTTTTATGTGATTCCCCCTCTGAATAGATATATTTATTCATAAATAGCTGGCTGTTCAGTGAGTCTCCATCTGCTCTGTGGAACTCACTAAACAGTATATTTCTTTAGTCAAATCTCACCAAACCTGCTCTGTATGAGCTGCTGTGACCTTCATTCAGAGGTACCAACAGTGGGTCACTATTTAGATGAGATTTCAGGAAAGAGTTCTTTACTCAGAGGGTGGTGAGGCAATGAAACCGGTTTACCAGAGAAGCTGTGGATTCCCAGTGCCTGGAAGTGTTCAAGACCAGGTTGCATGGGGCTTGGAGCAACCTTGAAGGTTGGTGGAAGGTGTCACTGCCCATGGCAGTGAGGTTGGAACTAGGTGGTCTACAAGGTCTCTTCCAGTCCAAGTCTTTCTATGATTCAATGACCTGTGAAGCCTAAAATAGGGTAAAAAATCAGTCACTAAATGATGCTGTTGGTCACCAGACCTCTGTCAAGAGCAGAAGGAATACACACGGGCATTAGAAAAAGCAGAAGGGATAATAGTCCTGTGTGTTTACTGCAGGCTGTAAAATGCTGTTATCTGAGGTAATTTCCTGCACTTTAGGTCTCATTGACTTCATATAAAAAAAAAAAAAAAAAAAAAAAACAAAAAAAAAAAAACAAAAAAAGAGGCTTTCAGCAAATGAACACTCCTGGTGAAGGAACAGGTGTGCTGCAGAGGTGACTTGGTGGCTCTCCACAGACGCCACTAGAGCTGAGCATATTTAGTATTAATCATATTAAACATTAAGAACAAGTGACCAACATGGTATTATTAGTGTTGTAGGCTGCAGTGGTGCCAGTGAAGCAAAGACACTGGGACTGTGGATCTGACCATGATCTCCCTCTGTCCGAGGGCAATGAGCACCATGCTGAGCCCATGGATCAGAAGCAGTGCCAGCAAGCACAACAGCAAGATGCCACCTCTCCTTTGCACAGCTCACCAGGCAAGGGGATAAAGGCAAGAAGGAGGATCTATCCCTCCTTTAAGAACAAGCATTATGGCTACTCTGAGGACTGGAAGGTGACAAAGCCGTCATCGTAGTGATAGGACCTTGGCACCTGATGTTTGCAGTGCTGTGACACTGTATCCAAACCTGAAAATTTCACCACACGCCGACAGCCTCAGCCACGGGATCTAACCAGGAGAAAAAGTTCAGATGAAAAACCTCACAGCCTGCACTGAAAAAAAAACAAGAGCTATCACAGAGCTGGTAAGACTAATGATTAATTCCTATATTTATTCTCTTTCGCTTCTATCCTGCAGTTGAACAAGAGTTGAATGCTTTGTAAGATGAAGACTCGAGCATACAGTGAATTTCTGAGCTGAGTTATTACCTCTGGTGCCTGGAGCAAAAGTGCCCCTTGGGATGTTTGACAGGATATAATGTCTGACTTGATGATGGAAACAAAAGAAGTCCTCTCCATGGCAGATTTAGTCTCTTGAATTTACTGATAATGCACTCTCCTCCAATAAATCAAGATTCCACTTCACCCACTCAGATGTTGGTTCTGTGCACTGCTGTCATACATGGAAATGCAAACCTCCCATAAAAGTAAAAGAAAATGTAAGTCATGTTCTGATAATCAAAGAGGGACTTCAGAAGGGGAGCAAGAGCTTTGGTTTACGTTTAAAATTAACTCTCTGAAACACAGGAACAGAGGGAGAAGTGTAAATATGTGCTGGTGTGGGGCATATACAGCTCACCTGCATATTTCTACACTGAGGCTTCAACATGAGGGTCAGTTTTTCCTTTGGCAACCCCTCCTTTCCTTTCCCCTTGCAGCCCAACTCACCATAGAGAACTCGCATTCAGTTCAAGGTCATCCCAAAGAGACCTCCTCCTCCCCTGTCTCCCAACAATATGTATAAAAATATCATTCTGGCCTTGAAGAAATGAAATTTTCTCTGCCTTAGCATAGGGTAGGTGTGATTCTGGTGTCTGGGTGAAGACATGTACACCAGAGCCAGTCCTTCTTGCTATGGAAAAAGGAACAGGCACCTACAGGATAGGACTCACCTGCAGCTTATGTAGATATTTAAATTAGGGTAGATGAATTGCTCCTAAAAGCACTTGTTTATCTCCCTTGACAGTTGTGGGAGCCTGGGGTGATGTTCTCAGCTGTGTTCAGATAAAAGAGCAGCTGAATCCTGACTTTGCAGTTAGTGAGAGAAAGTATTTCCTGGGGTGGGGGAAATCCTACACAGGGTGGAAGTGCTCATGCTTTTACTCCATCCAGATAAGTATGGATTTGCCAGTTGCTGACACAAAGAGGAGCTGAACCTCCTGCTGTACCTTCTGGTAAATTTTCTTCTTGCAGCTTTTCCAGTTTAGGCTGGTGAGCATGGGAAGGATCAGGAGAAAAAGGAAGGGGATGCTGCCATTACATCATGGTAGGTCATGTGTGATAAGCATGGTGAGAAATAAACAGAAGTCCTGGTCCGTGCCTAGTTTTCAAAGCACTTGAACTCCAGAGCCAGCAGTTCCCAAAGCAGCTGAACACGATGTGCACCCAGCAATGAAACCGCAGACACCCGGCTTCTGCACTAACTCGTTGTTCCCCCTCCCCCAGTCCACGTGTCTTCTCAGCTACATAAAACTCGGGTATCTGTTCTAAAGTAGCCATTGTGGCTCCCTGCAAAAAGCAATTAGCTCCCTCCCATCCCCGGAGGGAGCTATCTCATCTGGTTTAGAGCTCTTAGAATGGGTCGAGGATGCGGCTCCCTGTGACTGCCTACACCTCTCTTGGCTGCTTATTCCATTTACTAAGGAGGATAAATTCCTCAAAATTAAACTCAGCAAAATACTGAGAGCACTCTGAATACACCTAACTGTACAAAGCAGATTGAGGGCAAATTTAGCCCATCCACCCACAAGATGGCAATCCTTGCTTGAGGTGAAACCCTCTGTTGCTTCCTCTCATCCCATATCTTGCAGGGAGTCTGGGATGTGATAGGGCCTTCCCAGCTCTCAGTGAAGGAAGCAAGGCTGTATTAATCCATCCTGGGGTCTCAGCTCTCCCCAAATGAGCAGTCTGTACAGCCAGCCACAGACTGCCTGAACAAAATCTTGACAGAAGAGCTGAATTTCATGCACTAATTCAAGAAGCAGCCTGGGTGAAGAGATGTCAAATTAAAGTTTCTCCTTTCCTCCAGCTTCACATTTCACTCAGCTCCCCCATTCCAGTGGCAAACTGGTGCACAGTCAGCCTTCCATAACACAAGGCAGGGTGTGGAGAAGCTGGTGGTGATGTGTGGACCGAGGCTGCAAGCTGGGTACAGCCAAAACGAAAAGCTCTCCGTTCTCTTCATGCGCCCTCTTTGCATGGACAAGGAGCTGTTTTGCGTGACAGATAAGAGCTGCAAAGCAGGCAGGTCAGCACTGTGTCGAGAGTCAGTTCTATTTTGATGTCTGGAGATGCTCTAATTATAGTGTTGGGAAGGCTGGAAGCTGCTAGATTTGATATGGGAATAATGTGACATGGGAGTTGCAAAGTAAAGAAACTTGTTTTGATCTTCATTTCTTAACTCAGGGAAAAATCCTTTAAAGAAGAAAAAGCAACCTTAAGGTTATTATTCGGTTCCAGGAATTCTGAACATATATATATAATTAGACACAAAAGAAAAATCAAGGCAGCCTTGTGTTTATTGCACTGGCTCCATCTCCTGTGCTTTTGGCACTGTGTGTCTGCAGCTGAGCTTCAGCCAATTGACGGGGCGGTTAAATATCCTTCACCAGGATAAACAGCTGAGGAAGCCCTGCAGCTCACTCATGCACAGTGCCTTTGGTGGGTGTTCAGGCAAGTACATGGCTTTATATATGTTGTGCTGCTCCTCTCTGCTACCTGCTCCAAACTCTGCTCTGCCTCCCTGCAAAACTTTCCTAGGGTTGCTCTTCAGTGTTACAGGATTTATAGCAGCATTTCCCAGAAGTTTTATGCTCTGGTTATTTTCAAGGTGCTCTCCCTGGGTATTTGTGAGCCGCACAGCCTGCAGAAGCCTTTGCTTGAAGCATCTCAGAGCAGTCACCTGTCCCTGGTAGCAGGGAAATTGTAGGAGGTGGGATGAGCAGTAAGTTGACCCCAGCACTCAGCTCTGCTGTTTTTCCCTTTCTGACTGGCCTTGGGCGAATCACTTTGCAACCTGGTGCCTCTGTTTCCCATTCTGACAGATGGGAAAAGCAGTACAGAGCCAGCTGGGTGAAATATTCTTGGACACTTGAACAAACACAGCAAACAGAAAAGGGAAATAGATTCCTCGATATCACTTATGATCCACCTCCTGGCACTGCTGCCCACTTCTTGTCTGCACCAGCTTTCCTCATGCCTTGTTGTTACAGGGTCTTCAAGTTCCAGAGATCCTCATGCCTTCATGGCACACCTCCACCCCTCCTGTGCTTCTGCAACCTCTCCTCCAACTCTCTTTTTTCACTATCTCAGTGGAGCATATTGCCTCCATTTTCTTTTTCCTTTCCTCCAGAGATTCCCCTCCCTAAATACTGGCTGCTCTTTTCAGTTTAGGCAGCCTGGCACGCTCCCCATCCCCTCTCCCATGCCCCCCACCACAGACAGGGCACTGCCTGCTCCCCTGTGGGCAGCTCAGTCAGTGATTTCCCTCAGCTATTCCTGCTTAGGAGAGAGGCTGTTTATTTCCAATTTTTGTCTTAGTTATGAGAACATTTACACCATGCATGGTGATGATCTTATTTATTTATTTATTTTTAATTTGAGCAGTGGGAAAGAGCTAGGAACCAGTATCTGGTGTAATACCAGAGCAATGGAGAAGCAACAAGGACAAGTTTTGATCTGTTTACTCTGATACTATCCCTGAGGCAAGGATCAATCACCTAAAATCAGAGACACTGTAAACAATATACTATAAATACAGCTAAAATCAAATATGCTGATACCCTTTAATTTTATTCAAGACTGGCTTTAGTCAAGTCCAGGCCAAATTTATACCAGCTGTAACAGCAGTAAACATTGGACCAGAGAGGAACTCAGTTCTTTTGCTTTACCTTACTGACAAATGGTTTATGGAAACTGAAAAACTGCTAATGCAAGCAAAGGTGCAAGGGAGGATGCAGCTTCATAGCAATCCCCTCTCCGTGGTCACCATGGCTATTTGTGCTTTGTTCCACTCTATTTACAAATTATCAAACATATTGACCACAGCTTTGTGTTTTGAAATCAAGAAGCAAAGAATCCATTTTTATTACTTTATTAACCTTTTTTATTTAACCTGGTAATAGAACTACTCAGCTGTGTGGTTAAATCTCAAAATTTGCCTTAGCTCCAGGAGCCACACAGATAAATGCTCCAGTAGTTATCCAAGTTGATTTCCTGGTAAAAGCTGTGCTCTGTTATCAGATTCTGTTATGCAGTACATAGATCCCTGCTTTCCAGCCAGCAGCATTTCAGGAGGTGGTTTGAAAGCTTTCAGGCTCTCCCAATGATTGCTTCACTTTTCTTTTGCAGCAATTACAGTCTCTTCATTTAATTTCAATGGAAACTTTACCGTTTTAGACCTTGCCCATGTAGCTGAATGCTCATCTCTGGATCTTATTTCCAGTCCCCAGGAGGACTGGTTTTGATGACCTAGTCTGATTACAGCATCTTTGACAGCTTTAAAGGAATTTGCTCTGGGGAAGCAGACAGCTGCTGCTCTGATGAAGGATTTTTCTGAGCAGGCCTCCCAAGCTAGATATGTCAGTGTGAGATGCTGCCTACGTTTTTCATTGTGACCAACAGGTACGTCAAAAAAGGGTTGTGTGTTCTTGCCTGCATAGGCCAGCGTGCAGAAAGCCTCTGTTGTTAGACTGCTTAACCAGTTTCTGTCAAAATGCTGCAGCTTCTTGGCTTCTTTTCCCTTATATTGTATATTCAGCCTCTCTGAAAACTGTGGGCCACATCTTTTTTTTCTTGTGTAAAGTGGCATTGATCCTTCAGTTTGTACAGACTTCAGGTCAGGAACAGTCTCTTTACCAGAATCTATAGTTCTTGTACAGCTCTGGTCTTAAACAAGAGTTATGAATATGAGCACTTTATCTATGAACTATAGTAACCCTTATTAGGAGCTGCAATAAAATCTCTTAGCAGACTTTTTAGAATTGAATCAGTATAAAAGCAATATGATAACCTGTTTCCCTAGAGCCTGCTTTTCATGAATGTTGAAAACAAGATAGACAACATTTCAGTTCCCAAACCTCTTTATGTCCAGAAAGCAGGTCTGATCTGCTTAACACACTGTGGATTAGGAAAGCTCTATGTTCCCTTTCCAATGACATTCCTAAACCTGGGAATTTACCTCCATTTTGCTCAGATAAGGCACCTAGAGTGAATGGGTCATTATTCAGACAGGAATATTTTGCAATAAAAGGTTTTGACAAGTATCTGAATTTACAAAGTTCTTTATATTCATCCTGGAGCAGCTACTTTATTTTTTAGGGAGCAAATAAAGCAAAGATTTCATAGGAGAGCCAGAACTACCACTGCATGTACTACTCTTGGGTAGAGTCAAGATTTGGGAGAATTAATCCCTCAAGACATCTTCAGCCTTGGTTTTTTAAAATGGGTAAGCATGTAGCCTGGATGTCTGAGAGATTTTTGGTGCACTGGAGTGATACACTGAGCTGACAAGTAAAGATGAAAACTACTGGCGTCACCTGCTCCAAATACTGCAAATTCCCCTGCACCAAATTCTTCAAATTCCTCCTTTGTATTGTTTAGTTATGTTTCACATCCCCAGAGGGGAAAAAAAAAAACCAAACGGGGAGGTGGGGAGGGAGGAAGAGGGAAGTGGTGCCATTTTGCTGCCTTGCAGTTATTTGATTTGTATTTGGCAAAGACAAAGGAGCTGATGGTGTCCTTTCTGAAATAGCAATGGGGAGCACAGAACAGAGAGTGTGTTGTGGCCATGCAAACCCCCAGCTTTGATTAGCCTGGCACTTCTTGGTGTTCTTCTGTAACACTGATGCTGGCTCACACCAGATCCTCCTGAAAGGCGTGACAGAGTGGTGGCTCCAGGAGCCACCTTGGTATGGGTTAGTTGAAAGAACTTTTCTCCTGCTCTTGTCTCAGATGTGCTCTTTGTACATGCTTTAGCCAAGGGACATGTTTTGCATCCAAGGAAAATTTGCAGGTTTCAGGAAAGCATGCCTTTATTGATATACCAACCTATCTGAAACAGGAGAGGCACCCAACACCTGGATCACTCATCAGTCTGGTAGCAGGCTGCAGACAGGTCTTGAGCATTTGCTGCCACCATGACAAATGACAGGCAAAGCCACCCAGCACAGCCTGAGGCTGGAGGACCAGCTGAGGAGTAGGCTCGCTACTGGGCTTGGAAATGGGAACCAGGTGCTGTGCAGAGGTGGCTGAATATGAGGAAAATTCATGTAAAGAGGAGGTAGTGTGAAGTAGACAGATACTTTCTTCACTCATGTGCTTTAAGCAGAATATGTTACTCAGTAGATTATTCAGAGTATATTATTCAGAAGTGTCAGTGCATTAGGAGTGCCAGAAATGCTAGAAATTCACCATTTCTAATAGGCTAGTGATAGCAGTCCAGGCAGTGAGAATGTGACAGTGAAATTACTTGTCCTTTTTGGCAGAAGCCAGTAGAACCATAGCTCAAGACAGCCGAGTGCCAACCTTGCAGTCAGATTTTGCCCCTCATGGTAATGTTATTTTAAAGAGAGAAAAATAGAAATTATTGCTTTGGTCACAAGAAACTTGATATCTGTGTTTTGGGATCAACAATACTTTGTCCTGCTCTTTGGGTTTCCTACTCCTTTACTTAACAAAAGAGAAATGCCATTAGGCCGGGACTAACACATTTCTATTTGCTGCAGTATTCTCTCAGGGCTGTAGGGAGAAAGGCAGCTCAGTCAAAGTGCAGAGATAAGTTTTGCTCACTTAATGGAGATCTATTAGTCCCATAGATGTGAGTGGCAGAGGTGAAATCCCACCTGGGTTCCATATGCAGAGCTCCTCACTGGAGTCAGTGGCATCCCTGACTGTGAAGTGGGGAACAACCAGGTGTCCTTTTACCTTTTTTTAGAAATGCTGCAAAAAACCCAAAACTTGTAAAGAAAATATAACAGTCAAACAGAAGGCAACTTATTTGTAAAGAAGTCTTATAGCATCCCTTGCTGATAACCTTTTGATTTGAACTGTCAAATACACCAGCAAAGAATTTGACACTATTTCCCAGCTTTGACATATCCATGCATCTAATGACAAAGGTTGCCAAAAGCAGGAGTGTCAGTAAAAGGTGACACTATGCAGCCTCAGAGGTGTCATAGAGGCAGGAGAGAACTTTTGGGTAGGAGGAATGGTGGCATCACCTTTTCATCATCTTCAGTTTAGAGCTGGAAAGAGCCTCTTGGCCCAGTATGCTCCAAAAAGGTTCCAGTATTTTCTCAGCTTTCCAATTCACAGGGAGAAATGCTAACACAAGGTAGGAAGTATAAGAACACTCCAATCTCAATAGTACTCCAAGAAATGCTTGCTAGAGTGGGTATAATGCACAAAAGAGAAAATGTAAGACATGGGATTAGCTCTCTGTACCCAAAAGTTTTGCCTCTGTCAAGGAACAGTCATGTAGTCAGAATCACATAATAGACCAAGGGGTCAGCTTTGATTTTTTATTAATTCAGCATCCCCCCAGCTGTCCCATGAAGCTTTATTCCTTGCCTTCACATTTGTCTGGTTTTAGAAGAAAAGGCAATGCAATTTCCATTGTTTCATTGAGGAGACTGATTGAAAGGCTCATACATTTCAGATGATGAAAAATATGCTGATGAAAATGCTCCACATTGGAAAGAAATGCATTTGTTGAAGCAGAGTTGATTCTGACCAACTTATTAATTTAAGCTGAGAGGTTTCCTGGTCCCGGACCAAATTTCTGATAAGAATGAAGGAGAGAACGGGGGAGAAAGAAAGAGAGCTGAGCTGTTACAAGGCAGCTAATAACAAGCTGTATCCTAGGGGCATTGCATTTGAAGGATCTGATTCAAACCTGCCAGGGATCAGAGCTGGACCCTGGTTTCCCACTTTACTCTAAAACCACATCCTGCTCTCAGATACCCCGTTGTAAGACACAAATTGTCTTGGTGTGAGCAGAACCCTCCAGCTCTGCTGCAGAAATGCCAAAGGATGCTCTGCTTTGGAATGAAAGCACAATTTAAATTTTCAGCTTGCCTGTGCAAAACATAATTGGCTTTCAGTCTGACTTATCTGTATAGTCTGATGTCCACTAGTGTTCTTTGATGTTCTGCCTGAATTTACCCTTGCTTATTTTCCTTACCTCAGTTTAAATTCAGATGCAAGTGAATATAGGCTCCAGAAGCACTGAGCCAGTTTTGGAAATTGTACCAATTACTCTTTGTTAAACTGACTTGTTTTACTCTGCAATCACCAGTCTCCAGGGCTTGGAGAGGTGGAGGAGAGAGACTTACATACTAATTACAAAAACAAATATCATCATTAAAAGACTTAATGTTAATGTAAAGCAGCTGCCAATGACAGAGGGATTTGCTACTTGCTTTTTAGAATCTTTATCATCCAATATTACCATACAAACTCTTTCCAATTCATGCATTTTTTTACTCATTTGGGCTTTTCTTACGCTTCAATCTGCTGTTTTCTCCATTTTTCTGTTCTTCTTTCATGTCATTAATCTAATCTAATCCCCTTCCAAGGTGACACTGCAAATGGAGCTCAAGAGCATTCACATCAATGCCTTCAAATCATCTTATGTAGCAGTGCCTGTGTCTAGGTGCTTTGTGATTCCCTTGGCTTCTTCCCTTCCCATTGCTGTCAGTCCCACTCGCTGCGCTTCTCAGGGCCAGTTTGGCAGTAATGGCTACCAGGTTTCTGAAATCCTTTAAGGACAGACAGAAGCTCACAGAAGTCAATTGGAGTCTTGATATCTGGGATTTAGAAAGAACCACTAATCCCCTTTTGAGGCTATATCCTACAGTTATCCTAGCTGGATTTATCCTCAGGTCAAAGCTCACCCAGGAAAATGGGCAGAAAACCCCAATCAAAACAACAGCGAGCGCAAAGTGATTACTGCAAAAATGGAACTCCTGAAGATAATTCCACTTTTGCTGTTTCTAAAGGGGTTTCTTTGCATGCCTTTTCTCTTTTGTGCCAGCTCAGATGTCTCCCTGCTGGCCGTGGGTTCCCCCTTCTCATTCATCTCAGAGCGGATGGCAGCTCTGCCATCAGTAGCAGCCCAAATGCTTTAGGCAGAGGTTCCAGTTCCACTCCTTTTTGTTCCTAAAATATAATAAGCGTGTGGCAAAACCTGACTCAGAATGACCTCAGTCACAGCAGCCCTGTCCATCTCCCACATTCCATATCAACACGACTGGCTGATTTGGATTCAGTGAGCCAACAGCATATATTAGCATTTGGTTACTTGGTAACTCTTATTTGATCAATACATGCTGTACATATAAGATCACAGTGACAGGATAATCAGAACAAATTAGAAAACCTCAAGTGGAATAAACCTAATGGCTATGGGACATTTCTAAAATAAAAATGCATGTTGAATCACAAATAATAGCTTGGCTGCAATCTTGGGAGTCTAATTTTGAAATGGATGTGGAATCATTCTGTAATTATTTAGAAAATTCATTTCAGCAGCCAAAAATTCTCTCTATGTTTACTATATATCATCACAAGTCTGTGGTTATTTGTAGCATCTTCCCGGAAAGACACAGGAGTAAGAGAGGCAATTTTAAGAAATTTTAAGAGACAGATCTATGCCTTTTGTAAGTCAGTGGATTAATGCCAGGGATGAATGGAGACCAGGTTCCTCAACAGAGTTAAGTCATTTCCAGTCAGTCCAAGCAGAGCAGAGATCACTGTGCCCTGCAGTGGGGATGCTCTCACCATATTGCAAACCCTACAACTCTTTCTGCTCAGTGCTTGTAGCTTTGCCTCAGAAAAGAGCCCAGTTCAGAATCAGTACAAACCTGTGCACATTGTGGATTTGAAACTGGTGCTACAGCTCCAGGATGACAATTATCAGTCTGAAGGCCCTGCTACATGGTCCCTCTGTACTCACCACTGGTGAGGCCACACCTTTAATCCTGTGTTTAGTGTTGGGCCCTTCACTACAAGAAAGACATTGCAGTGTGTCCAGAGAAGGGGAATGGAGCTGGGGAAGGGTCTGGAGCACAAGTCTTATGAGGAGCAGCTGAGGGAGCTGCTCCAGTTTCGATTGCAGAAAATGAGGCTCACTCTCTACAACTACTTGAGAAGATGCAGCTGGGTGGGGATTGGCCTCTTCTCCCAGAGAACAAGCAATACAACTAGAGGAAATGGCCTCAGGTTACACCAGGGAGGCTTAGATTGGATATTAGGAAAAATTTCTTCACAAGAAGGGTTGTCAAGCATTGGACCAGACTGCTCAGGGAAGTGGTTGAGTCACTGTCCCTGGAGGTATTTCAAAGACATGTAGATGTGGCACTTGGGGACATGGTTTAGTGGTGGGTGTGGCAGTGCTGGGTTAAGAGTTGGACTCACTGACCTTAAAGGTCTTTTCCAACCTATTCTATGTTTCTACATCCACATATAAAGTCATGGCTCTGCCTTCAGAAATTAGCTCGGTTGTGATGGATCAGATGGCTGCATGTGATAATACCATTCCTAACCTAATTTTGGGGAAGATTAGCAATCCAGACCCACAGTTCCTGGATGAATGGTCCCAGGTCTGCCTATTTGCATCAGAGGGGAATTTACAGATCTGTGTGATCATGAGAGCTTCCAGCACAGGGTAGTAATACCTAAAGGACAGAGAGAAGATCTCACTGGGAGGATAACCTTGTGGGTCCTCCACAGAATACCACAGGGACTATTGATGCTGCACTTCGTGCTGCCCACAGCTGCCCTTCCTCGGGGAAAAATGCACCTGGATACATAGATCTCTGGACATCATGGGAATTAATGGATATGCAGAAAAGAAAACTGATTGCTTTCAGCCTGGCTGGCTACAGGTGCCAAGTGTTATCAGACCATCTTCCCATCAGTGCTCTGTCTCCATTATGCTTTGTTGTTAATCTTTTTTTTTTCCCCAACTCCACCAAAACTCCTCATTTTGAAGTAACCACGAGACAACGGATTAATCATGACCCTTCAGGATGTGGAATAGAAACATGCAGCCCATAGAGCTGAAGTTTGTCTTGAGGCTGGGATTTACACAGTGCTTTCTCTACTGGAGTTGTAGAAATGGTGCCATACAACACCTCATGGGTGTCCCACAACTTTCAGCAGTAAATCTGTTTCTCCAGAGCAGAAAAAGGAAGAAGGCAGCAGCTAATTATACTCTGTGGGGCAATTTGCCTTTTTATTTCCTGATGTGCTCCCTGACTAGTGGAAAATCACTCTTGGCAAATACAAAATTTACCTTGCTTCCAAAAGGTGCATCTCTAAATTATTAATCAAGAGTACACAGGACTGCGAAAGGTGGAATATTGAACAAAGGCTCAATTGACGCTCTGGAAATTGAGGAAGATACGGAAGACTCCTCTCTAATTTATTTATTCTTTTTCTGTTCTGTTATCCTGATATGCTGCTTCCAGTTACCACTGCACCCTGCACTGTATGGTATTACGTGATTTTGTTTTCAGATTGCTGGAGATAAAGTTACTTCATTATTAATATATATGCACTGTGCATATCCATAAATATTGAATATATATGTGTGTGCAAACCTACTGGAAGTGTTAATAGTTAAGATAAACGAAGTCCATTATTGCAATGAGTGACTATTTCTGTGACCCTATTTGCAATAAAACCAGATTCAATGATATGAGAAAATTGCTAGGTTTCAGAATAATTGAACCGGGCCAGAAGAATCCTCACAAAGGCATCATTTACAAAGTACTTTGCTTGTCTAAAATATTTATTCCTGCAGAAGGAAATGGAAAAAGAGTTCGTATGGTTACACAGCTATCCTATGAGTGTAAAATTGTTTTATCATGTTATGTTTATTTCCTAGACATCTTCCACTGGGGTATTGCAGAAAAAATACTGGCTATGCAGTTAATTCCTTTGTGCGGACTGTTCATATTTATTCTCTGGGAAGTCAATCATGTTTTGTTCAGGCTTGTCTTGTTTTTCTGCTGAGCAAACACTTAAGCAACCCCGTTCTTGTAAAAACTTATTTGCATATACAATATGCACCATTCAACATCGGTGCTACACAGAGAATTGAAACGTCTTTTCTTTCCCTCCTGTGTACCACGGGAAGTAGTGGAGTTCTTTCTGAAAATGTTCCTGTTGCTCTTTAAGACTGCAGTATATTGTTCATGTTTAAGGACTGCATCAGTAGTTATAGATAATTTTACTTTGTCTTGTATTGAAAGCCTGGATAGATTTTTACTATGAAATGTTCACAGCAAAATGCTTCCAAGCAATCTACAGACAAAGAATTACTCCCAGCAATTATCCACTGAATAAATCTGAATAATGAATACATTCACAAAAGTCACTATCTATTTGTGAACAATTAGCTGAAAGAATTAGAGGTGACACTCACAAGCTAAATAATTCATTTATGAATTATTTGTCCAGCTTTGCTTCTCACATATGTTGCATGAAACGAGATCAAAACTTAGATGAAAAATTATTTTACAAAGAAGGCAATGTTAAAGGAAATTCTTCCAGCGTCCAATGCAGAAATCACTATCATAACTATTATTTATTATAAGTAATTTCAAAGGCTAGTGAAGTTATTTTCCTGGAATCTTTTACTTTATGCATTAAGCTGTGTTTTATTCCTAACATATAACCAATTTTAGGTTGTTAGACTGCCATCAAAAGCACTTAATAGGAATGGAGCTGTCCATGTTATGAGATTTGAACTGCTGACATCTTTATCCACTGGAATTTGAGTGCACAGGTAACTACTAATTATTCAAGCATTTACAACCATTACTATCAATATAATTAATACATTGTGGAATAAAAGTGAGAATGGGACTATGAAATGATCATTCCTGGCATTTAGATAACAGTCTTTAATGAAAACATTTATAAGTCGCCCAATTATTTTTCAATCAAGTGAACAGAAAATTTGTTTACATTTAAGGGAAATCTAGAACTGAAAAGAAATGGTTTCTGGCATCAAAAATTATAAATGTTGTCTCCATATGTCTGTTTCTTGAAAACAACTACTCCCACCGACTATTCTGTCTGGGGTTTTTTGAGAAATTACCAAAAAGTTTTTGACTAATTGCTTAGAAAGCTGTGAGACCTTTCTTTTAACAAAACCAGATACAGTGAAAAAGACAGGAACAAGGTTTTTCATTCAGGTGTAAAAGTTCATGAGCTCACTGCCACTCTGTTCAGGAGTAAGAGACTGCAAAAGACCTTCTTATGTGCCTTGCTGGGTGACACTAGTAGAAATAAATGAGGCAATTCCCATGGAAAAAGTCAAAGCTAGATAAAGAATAGAATTTTACTTCCTTCTTCCCACTTTCATCAGTTTTGCTGGCCAAAGCAGGCAGGTAAATTCATCTTACATTAATTAATAGCAAGTGATTATCACAATAAGGGGAAGGAGGAACCAGAGACGAAGCCAGGGACCATGGTTTGGTAGGATTTGTCACCTTTCTGTCCAGGATCTACTACAAACAAAATTTTGAAGAATGTCTTTTCCCTGCCAAAAGCCAGCTTAGATATTCCAAAATAACTTCTGTGAAACATTTGCAGGACACACCAGAGAGGGGATTTTGAAAGCATTTCACAAGCCTTGCAGCTGTGAGCCAGTTTCAGCATGAGGAAAAACCCTCCATCACCCCAATGTACAGGAAAGAGAAGGTAAGGTAACTTTCTCCAGGTGGCTTTTAGATGTGGTACATTCTGTGAAGAGACCAGCAAAATCTATTCTTCTCCATGTTGATACTGATGTCACTGCTGAGAAGGGGACGGCTTGAGGACAGCAGACCCGTGCAGAGGCTGAGCTGCAGGAGGGCAGCAAGGCTGGAAGGGTCTACTGACCCCACATTGGCAACAGATGCCTCCTCTACTATGCTGGCCCAGTTTTCTCTGGGGAGGGGGATCCCAACCCATTCCCCAGATTCCTGAAAGAAGGTTGAAACAGTGAAGCCCACAGAGCTTCTGATTCCTACTGTCAACATGAGCATCTTGCAATCCTTGCTAAACTGGGTAGCTGCAGAACAAAGGCCAGTCTGAGCATGCCATGGGAGAATCCATCCAACCACCTGGAAAAATAACCAAAAACCATAGTATTTTAGACATGTCATAGCAAATAAATAGCTTCAGGAAAAGAACAATAAAAAAAGCACGAGCTTGTGCTTTCAGGGACAGTAAACCACCATATTTCAGTAGTCGTGGCAGGTATTTCTGCCTAAAAATTGTATATTTGATGACGACCAGCCTTCAGCATTTGACAAGGAGCTGTTAAAGCCTCTTGAACAGTAAATCACCTTTTTTTCTATCAATAGTTTTATTATGATATCTGTAGAAATGTCAAATGTTAAAATCCCACTTTATTGCTATAATAATGGATTTCATTTGTAAAACATATAAAGTGAGGCCATAACTGTACTGGAAGGATATATATGTGTGATCCCACTATATCTATATAATTTCCTGATGGCTTTACATGCATATCTTGAATGGAAGAAGGAATAGAAGCAATCCCACTTGCAAGGTTTTTGAGATTGGGATTGGCTTCTGAGAAGGAAATCGACATGATCACAAAAAGGTAAAAATTATGATAAAAAAGCAGCCTAAATTTCACATTTATGCAAAAAAAAAAAAGAAGAAAAAAACAACTTAGATGTTTATCTGTGATTTGCTCCACTCAGGCTCTTCCCTGTTGCGAGGAAAGCCCTGCTTTCCAGCTGCACAATCAGTATTATCACTATGCGCTATTTTTGGCTACTGAGTACATTTCATGTAGCGTCATCCTTCCCACACCAACACTGGTATGAAGGGCAGAAACTCTTCTTTCCACTCCTCCTGTCATTTGTTGCTGCTCCCATCTGCTCGGTGGCGCTGCCTGCTCCGTCCTCACTGTGGAGGGATCTCCAGGTGCTTTTCCCTGTTCCTTCTCATTTCCTTGAGCAAGTGGTTTTCCCTCCAAAGCTTCATGTGGGACACTTCATGTTGGCATCCAGAGTACATGTCCCAGATATGTCCAGCCCCACCTTCTGGTCCTAGTGCAGAGGAGCTGCTGGTAAGTAATCCTTTGATGGGCGACAGAGCCCTTGTGTCCAACTCCTGAAGCTTTTTACAAATGGGCTGTTTTTAAGGTCATATAATTTCCCAACTATCATTTTGGTAGGTTTCCAGCTCTTGTCAGGATATGTTAATGCCAGGTTTCTGTCTGAGGGGAAAATGCATTACTTCTTCCAACACTCTGTAGCTTTGATTTCCATAAGTTATTAAAGTCTAGTAAATATCATAAAGCTACTTCCTTTCTAAGGTCTTTCTTGGTTAGGTACTACTCAACCAGCTAGTTGTTTAATATTTTTCTCTCCTGACATGGTGTCACTGTTCAGTGTTTGGAAAAGCTCATATGGACAAAAGCTGCACTTGGATTTATAAATCTCTTCAAATATAAGGTTCAGTTTCCTTGGTTGTGCCACAGGAAGAGCCCTCATAGCTAAAGCTATAACCACCTCTAACCTGAGCTGGGCTGTGTCTCCCCAAACCTGTTTAATTTTACACAGAATAATCAAATATTCATTATGTGAATAAGAGTGTGTGTGTGTGTGTGTGGCTGTAGCAGAGTGATTAAGGTACTCACCTGGTAGATGAGAGACCCTGTTCCCAGTGACCGCTCCAATGAATATTTAAGTATTACATATTAAGTATTCATTGGAGCAAGGATAGGAGCAGACTTCTGCCACCCCCAAGGGAGCACACAAACACCAGGCTGTAAAGTCACTCTTTCCTTCTTTAGCTCAATGAATATTTAATTATTCAAGGCCAAACAAGACGGCTTTAGTGGCAGAGTCTGACTGAGATTCCCTGCTCCCATATGCATACCATAGCTCTGATGGTGAGGGCTTATATACAAGAGATGTGGGTTTGTATTTCTTTGGACTTAGAAAGAAGTTGAATCCAGGTTTCCCATACCCTGATTGGGGCTTCCAGCTTCTGAGCTGCTGAATGAAAAATACAGAGCTCCAACACACACTGTCCATGGTCACAAGACAGAGGTGTTATCACCCCAAGATCAGAGCAAGCATCCTTATCAGTGATAAGGCTGGTTTTATACATCTCTCAGGAGAAGGTATCAAAGCTGATGTTCCTCATTCTAGCTGGCTATGCTGTGTGCCTTTCTGAGGTTATTCAGAGTGTGATGCATAGGAAAATGTGCTTATCTTCTTTACTCTGGGGTCTGACACTCCCAGACTGTAGTTAATGGCACCTAGTCCTGCTTCTGCAGCCCAAGGAGTGGATGTGTGAAAAGGTGACTTTGGGGAAAGCATCCAAAAAGAAAAGGTAAGGCAAGGGTATTTGAGTCTAAAAAAGTACACAAGTAGAGAACTGAGGAGTAGAAACATTAAAGCAAGACGAAAAACATGGAGTAAGGAGCAAGCAATCACTGAATGGGGAAATAACACGCAAGGGGAAAAAAAAGGAGCAGGGACAGTGACCAGAAGGCACAAACAAATCATCTAAAAAATAATGTCCTTTACCTAGCAGAGGAACAGAGGGAATAGGGAGAAAGGACTAGAGAAGATTACTTCAGTCTTAAAAATAAAATGCAGCGAATCTCTACCACACACTTGAGTCTTTGAAAAATAGAAAATTTGCTGTCTGCTCTCCACTTCCAGAGGACAGTGGAGATACACTTTGTATTCACTTTGGGGAGTTGACTGTGGGCTCATTCCTGTGGCAGAGGGGTGACTTATTACTGTTATTGCAGTTCTGTTTCTTATAATTTTCCAAGAATCCATAGCATTATGATTCTGTTGTTAAAAACTGTGGCTTCCAAGCAAAAACCAGAGCAACAACATAACTGCGATATCGAAGTGCAAATAAATTACCTTCTTGTACCCATCAGGATTGTGTCCAAACCCAAGTCTGCTGCATGGTCCTAGTTGTTGAAATAGCAGCACTGAATTCCAAATGGAACTGCTTAGCTCAGAGCATTTTAAAGGTTCTCCAAATGATATGGTTCATGTATTTCATATCACATTTTTGTCCATCTACCCCAAGGCTGTTGAGCAGGCACCTTCAGCAACTTTTCGCTGCAATTTAGAGAAATGCTTTCTGAACACTTTGCTGTCCATTACTTTAACTAACCTTTTCCCTGAGAATACAGTTTTAGAGTACTTATTGTCTATGATAATGAAGGAATACCCCTATTGTCTTGCCATAAATAACACAGTAGTCTGGCTATAAATGTCCAGGCAGATGTGTTACATACCCATAGCCACAACATAGCCACAAAATCTCAGAACTTCACCCAGGCACACTAACCCTGTTTGAATGGCCATGTGTTTTGTGTTTTGATCAACTCTTTAGACAGATGACAGTAGCTATCCTCCTTCGATACTGAGGAAAAGGCCACCTGTGGATCAAGCTGTGGGGGAAAAGCGGAAAGTAGAGAGAAGGGTTCGATTTCGTGAGCCAGAAGTCACTGAACATGGTATGCTCAAGCTATTAAGCCTTTTGGCATGACCTTTCTAGCTTTTAACATCCCACCCTGTCTGTCCACATCAGCTTCCTCCTCTGATAATGTTATTTGTGATTTTCAGCTCCACATGGAGCAGAGGATGGGCAATATTTGCTCTGTGCTGTGCAGAATTGCATCTGATCCATTTGCCTGCCTGCCCTGGGAGGAGACAGGCTCCTGCATCACCCTCAGCTGTTCTCACAGTGACCTCCTGAGTCAACCCCCACAGGGATCATTGTAGACCATGGGTTTGGCTGAGCCCCAAGGCTACCCCAGAACAATGTATCCACTCATAAAAAGGATCTCGGACAAATTTTAAACATTTTTATGTCATTCTGGGTACGTAGGATGTAATGGGATAAGGGGAGCCAGTCCTTTCATGGTTCTGAGCAGCATGCATGCCACAGAATACAATAGCAGTGGTCTAAGTTTAGCAGCCAGGATGTAATAATTTCTGCCAATGAAGGAACCCAAGGAATGACACAGCCAAAAAAACCTCTGGTCTTTTCAGTCATGAGCTAAAATAGCAGTTTGCAGATAGGTCAGCTGGGAGTGACCATAAGCAGAGGTCTGGCACAATGATCCAGTTTGCACTTCTGCATGTGCTATATGCAATACCAAATAAGAACTATTGTTGCATTCTGACTTTCCCCAGTTTGACTCAAGTAAGAAAATTGTATTTATTGATAGAGAACTAAAATTGTATGGGTTTGATACATCAGTCAGTAAAAACACAGGTGACAGAATGGTAACATTTATATTCCAGCGACCTGTTTGGACTGCTACAGCTTCTGAAAACAAGGCTTGGCATCTGCTGATGTGTCTGTAAACAGAACTCTCATTTGTTTGGCAGCACATTGTTTGGGATGCCTCCTGACGCAGGAGGGGAAAGCTGTTTCTTGATAAGGTTGTTGCCATGGCCTGGGCTTTCCCATCAAAACTGAACGGCTGGAAACACTCAGTGAGTCAGCCCTAAATTCTCCAGAGCTCATCCGACTGCTCAAGAGCAGGATTTTGATGGGAGTTAATAACTCCCTCAGCTCTCTGCCAGGGTCCCTGCCCCACATCAGTGCTGGTAATCCTGCAGTCAGTCCAGCCCAGGGGGACCAGGTTGGTCTCCCACTGGCTCTGATTTCAGCACAGCCATGCTGGAACTCCAGGGAGCTGCAAGGATGGAAAAGACTCTGATTCTTTTCCATGAAGACATGAGAAACGTTCCAACCCATAATTAGTATCCTATGATTTAGATTATTTACTGTTTGTCCACAGAGTATGATTAACATTAAGGCTGGTAAGATGAAGGTTTCTGGCACCACTGAAATTTTTCTATTCTATGCTCTTTTCCAATTGGATTGTGTCTGGTCCCCAGCTACCAAGCAGAAGGATTTCCAGGATATTGTTGGATGAAAGTTAATCTGACAGTGGGCCTTGCTTTCTTACCTTTCATTCTTCTCTCAGCCTGCTGGTCTATCTCCTTTCTTTTCTAAAAATTATTTGGAATAGGCAGGTTTTCTTTGCAGGAGCTGATTACTGACTACTCTGCAACAGCAGCAAACTCTACCTCTGAACTCTTCCATACAAAAATTTTTCCTCACTTTCCTGAAGTGCACCTGCATCTGCATGTTTGCATGGAGTGGACAGATCCTCATCTAGAGCCAAAAGTGTTGTAAGAGGTGTCTCAGCATCTATAAAGTGACAGGCAATTTCAGAGACACCACTTGCTGCTTGCTTTTTTGTTCACCTGCTGCCAAGAGACCTTTCCAGGCGTGTAAGAACATTTTCATTCTGTTTTCTAGCCATTTCCTGCTGTGACTACATAGTGGGTAAGTTGAATTTTCACATTATAACTGTGAGCCATCCATAGCATTAACCTGAGTTTGCTTTTGTGGCTGCTGGGATGCACTGTGCAAATATACCCTCCGTATACACAGCATTTTGTGCTGTCAGTGGTTGTTGCTTTTTCTTCTCAGCATAAGCAGCACAAGGTGCTGATGAGGTCTGGTGCAATTTTAAACAAGACGTCTAGTAAGACAAATAGTGGAAACAAAAATTAAATCCCTGAAGCTATTTTTAATTTAAATATAATTAATATATTTTATGGCAATAGAGTATGTACAGGTTTTTCGCTAAGATATGCAAGGAAAGCACCCCAAGCGAAACAATAGTTCTCCCTGCTGAGTTTTGTGTGTGGGGAAGAGAAAATTCATTTATATGCTGGCAGCAGGATAGAAATAATAAAAATAATGTGGGTTTTGTTTTGTTTTGTTTTTTTCGAGTCCAGGAAGCCTTACAGACCCTGAAGCAAATGTGTGTATCTGGATGTTCTTATGATGGTGATCATTTCTAGAGGCCCTGGCCAAAACCCAGCCCCTGCTACATGCAGTGCAGTGAGAGGAGAGGGGTACATATATACATATATATATACACACACAGACCTGTAGTGCTGGGAGGCCAAAAAGCCTCCCAGACAGATGTCCCCATATCCCCTAGCTATTGCTGTTGTCCGGGAAAAGGGTCTCTGTGCTCATGACAATGAAAGCATCAGCTAAGGCAATTTTTGGGCTAGAAACAAGGTACTATAGGCAGGAAAGAGACAGGTGGAAAAGCAAAGATAAAATATTCTTCAGGGGACAGTGGAACTGTGTGTCCAAGGCAGGAACTGAAACAAAACCACCTGTGTCTGGGTCCAGTGGTTTTCTCAGATGAGTTGCCATGAGACTGGGCACACGCCTGTGGCTGTGTGTTCTCTTCCAACAAGCAATTTAACTAACAAATTTAAGCATTACATTTCTACTTGTAGTCTAGAAAAACAAACTTAAATCTCAACACATAACTGTAGTGGTGAGCTGAATCTGTTGTGAGCATAGCTCATCTCTATTCTGTGAGTGGAATTATTTTTGCACATTATTTTTTTTCCTGTTCATGGACTGAATATACTTCCTAATTTTGCAGATTGGAAAACTCAAGTTTGCATTTGAGATAACCCAGAAATAACTTTTGCAAGGTTGAAAAAGGTTATAAGAAATTCATAGAGAAGGGCTGATGTGAAAAGCTGTTCAGCTTTCAGAAAGGTTTCACTGCTCCCATGTGTGCTCATCAGCCAAGTCCTTCACTGTGAAAGGCAGGTGGGCACCCAGTTGAGAACTGTAGCCTGTGTTGTGAGAAATCACACAAGGGAAATACCAACTTCCAACTCACAAATCTCTGCAAATGCAGAAAGTGGTGAGCAATTCCCTGGCTAAACACCTTCATATCAACCATTCATAGAATAATGCCAAATAAACAAATTTGTAAAAACTGAAGTCTGCTCATGGATAATTTGCAAACAAAAAGAAGGGCTAAATTCAAATGAATAAATTATTTCCTGTAAATAATTCACTCAGATCTATTATGGGACATTGATTTGGTTTCTGGTTAGCTGTAAAATGACTACCTATTAACATTTTACCTTTTCCCCATGCAATTTTTGATACATTATTATGTGTTTCCTGCTTGATTTTATGACTTTTACCTTCCTCTCTGTACATCTGTATGACAGATTAATTGACTGGTGTGTATTCCAGGGCTCGGAGTAGAAGCTAATTTAAATATGTTACAGCTAATGTTGGCCCTTTACCCATAATAATACACTCCACATTTTTATCTCCTTATTGATTATGTGCATATGTCAGGAAAATAGCTGCACACTATGGGTTTTATTCAGGCATGAATTTGGCTTTATGCTGCATGTTTAACACTCTAAGTGCTTTATAAAATAGTACAGACTGTGCAATGGCCATGAAGTCAAACAGAGCAGCCAGATCTGAATCAAACTGGATCCCCGAGGCACACGGATGGATAAACACTTGCAAGGATTGGGGCACAGATGTCAGCGAGCTAAATGTAGCCCTCTGATTTCCACATGTGTGCTGTGCCTGACCCAGAGTGCTTTAAACATACTTGAACTGTATTTTGAAGGCAAGATGAATGTTTACAGGATGTTCCTGCCTTAGAGCAAGTGCAGAGGATGTTCCAGTGTAATTAGCACATGTAGCACTTAGAGAGTGGTTAAAACTGCCAGACCTTTCTAAACATTTTCTAACCCCTTGGTTAATGGAGCCACGTTTCAATTCTCACCATAATTAGTAGGAGTCCCAAACAAGCTGAGTTACCAGGAAAAAGGATGGAAATCTATATCTTGTCTCTTTTATGGAGCATTTGTGAGCATTGAATATTGGATGAAGTAGCTTCATATTCTCCTAGTATTCAACTTAACATTTAGTGTAAAAGTATAAAAAATAATTGCTGGAGGGGAACTTGAGATCACACATTAACTATGGTAATCCTGTTCCTATTGTGTGTAATTAAACCCTTTAAATGCTCCATTAGATGATATATTTTATACTCACCACCCTCTATCAGGAGGTGTGACTCACTATTGCTTAACTGATGTGTATGGAAGTACTCACAACCAGAGCCCTGTGTACCCTGCTGTTCCCAGAAAACTGGTACAAATACATCAGCAGGGGATCAAATTTGGGAAGTGTTTAAGATGACACTAAAATAATGCTGCTTTCTTTTTTTTTCTTCTCATCACCGTTCAGTAGATGACAGGTCATCATCTGGATTGCCTGTGCTCCTGTGGCTCTCATTTTGTGCAGTGCTGATCCTTGCTGTGAGTCTCTACTACACCAGCATGAAGCAAGATGTCAAAATCCTGGAGGAATTTCAATCCCGGCTTGTTATCTTCTTTCTTCATATAAGACACGTTGCTCAGAGATGTTGGACTTGGTTTGTGAAGCAGTAGCAATGTCCTCCAGCCCGACACTGCTAAGCAGCATGAGTCAGTGCAACGCTCCCAGTTTACTCCAGCCACATGCAAGGAACACATGATCATCCACCTCAAAGAGCAAGAAAATCAACCCTGTTATGCATCATCCAGCAGCCACTTCTCCTTTTTTCTTCTTTGTTTGTTTTTTTTCCACATCAATGAACTAGTGCCTTGAGTTCTCACCAAAATCATGCTCTGTCACCCTGAGCAGCAAACAGGTATCTCAATTTTGTCCCCCATAGTTTATGAACTGCTGATATGAGGAGCAAAAGTAGAGAGAGAAACAGATTGATCTGTGCAAGCAGCAGTAAGCTTTGAAGAAAAGTCTGAGTCTCAGGTCAACGCTTTAGATATCAAACCACCTTTCTCCTTAAGTCTACTAGGAGCTATTCTGCAGAAGTTAAAATAAAGCAGAACTATTGCACCAATACTTCTCTGGTGGCCAAAGGCTTGACAAGCTGCTATATTTATACACCTAAATGTTTATTAGTAAAATCCCAGCAAATGGCTCTCTTGTTTCCCTTCAGACATTTTTTTTGTTCTCCATGGGCAAAAGCTGTTTCTTACTGATTCACTCAACTCCCAGGAGTGAAAAACAACACAAAAATTCATTTAAAAAGAAAATAGTTTATTTGCCTAACATAAAAAATAACAACATTGAAAATCAGGCTAATCATCAGATTGGTAGTTTAATCCTCTGTGTTTGATTCAGTCCATAAACTCCACGAGCTGACTTACAAGATTTATGATAATGCTTGTATTCAGCCAGAGGTTTTGCTTTTTATGCCTTGGTATTCAGGGCCTTATGTCATGGCTATATGGACTGGTTATGAAGGAGTGGAAGGCCAAGTCCCTTTATCCCTCCACTGCCCTCCATACTATGCAGGTCTCTGAAAGGAATCCTTTTAATGGAGATCACGTGAAATGGTGCTCTGGGTATCTGAGAGGAGAGCAAATGAGTGCAATCTTGTGAGCTTCAAAGAACCAGCACAAATAGCTTTTTAGGCCTTAGGTTGTTCACAGATAGTACCTGATATGTGCTTGGAGTTATTAAGTATGGTAAAGTTGATATCAGAACCTGTAAGAGCTGAAGAAAAGGAAGCAGGAAAAAAAGGGGGAAAGAAAACACTGCAGAGAAGATTAAGTGATGCCTGCAAGACCTTGGCTGGAATTCCCCTGCCATGACAACCACAAAAAAAAAAAAAAAAAAAGGTGCTTTATTTTTAATAGAATTTTTTAAGAGGGCCATACCTCTGCCCCAGCAACCTTCTTCCAAGCAGCCCAAGGACTTTAACCAGGAGAGGATAAACAGAAACACAATACGCAGCCTTATCTCAAGAGGAGACTAGGCAGCAAGTTGATTGAGAACAAGTCAAAAAAATTGCATCCCAAGAGAGAAAGAGGTGACTTCAGTGGCTGTTCTCATGCTCCTCCTAAGCTGTCAAAGGCACAGGCATTGCATTTGACACGTGCCGGTCTGGGAAGCAGAGGTTGCTGCAAGAGGAGTATTTGGCTCAGGGGCTCTGTGTGCAAATCACTCAGGTACCCCAGCTCAGAGGGTAAGTTTCACCATTGCTTCCCTCCCCTCTCCACTGTCTCAGCCCTGCTGTTTAGGTAATAAAAAGGAAAGGTTTTAAACTTGTCTGCTGGTGAATCTCTGATGAAAGGGTTTAGATTGGTACCTGCACAGGGCAAGGGGGTCATTGCAACTTCTCTTTGCATCTTTTAATGTTTATGATGTTTTTCATGTTCATGTTGAAACTCTTTGGCAAACCAGTGATGTTCTTTTTTAGCTCTGGACTGACATGTCCTCCCAGCATGTAGCAATTAGACCCTTCCAAACAGGAGCCTGTTTGAAGGGACAGTTCCCTCACTCCAAGTCATGGCACACTGCAGCAAAAAGGCAAAGGTTGAGCTGACGAGCATTCTCAAGAGCAAGAGCAGCAGAGTGAACCCTTTCAGTATGTTAACAATCTGGTTTCAGTAACTTTAAAAAAAGCTGATGTTTAAGGTAAAACAGGAACTCCTCTTAGGTCTGTGAAGAAAAATGTGGAGATGGTGTGAAGATCATATCTGTGCCCACCTTTCTGCACAGCTACCCAGGAGATGGACATAGGACCACCTTTCCACTGGGTCTGCTTTAAATGGAAAATGTCTATGTTCCTTTTGCTGGGGCCCAATTTTATCAGTGTGAGTGAGAATAGATATCACATCTGGGCTGTCAGGGACATTAAGCAGAGGAATGGTTATTCTTGGCTTTTGCATCGGCTCTGCTTGGGATGGTTTGTGGCATGGGCAAAAGCAGCACTTGAGTTATCTCTTGAGGTCTTACCATGGCTTTTCAAGGTCTCCCAGGTCAGGATTGTTTACTGTGGTCAGTCAGGTACATGGCAGGCTGCAAAAGGCCAAATTAAATTTACCTCAAAGCCAGAAGATTCGAAATAAATAAAAGCTAAATTCTCTTCCAGGGAGAGTGATGGCATTTCACAGGTGAAGAAACTGAAGCTAAGAAAGCCAGTGCATCTGTGGGAGTGAATGAAGTAGGTCAATAACAAGGCTGGGAATATGAGGAAAAATTCCAGCTCCCAGGCCTGCATTTGTTTACTGATGCACAACTTCACTGTGAACTTACCTGTTTAATTTCCTTCTCACCCTGAAGCTCTTTTCCCATTCACCCATTCTGCTTAAACACACACACACACACACACCTTCTTCTCTCTCCCTTCATTCTGTTCTTTATTCATCACAGCTTTATCCTCACTGCTGTGAGCTAGATGTGATTTCTCCGTGTTCAATGGTGTTTTCCTGTGTGATACCTTTGTAAGTTTGGAGCACTAAAGTTACAAAAAATCAGCTGTGTTGGGTAATAATCCCCTTGCTGGCCATGCTGGGTAATATTTCTCTTCAGTACAGCTCCTGAGAATTTCCCAAAAGAGATAAAAAGGAGAGGGAGTACAAAATTTATTGTAAGAGGTGGAGATGCTCACCTGAATTCACACTGGTGCCAGCTTGGTGAATTGCCTTAGAAGCCAAGAATCCTGCAGCTAACCACCTCTGAGCAATTATTTAATCCAGCTTGGAAATAGTCATGTTTCAGACATAAAGGTCTGAAAGGGGAAGTGACATAGGACAGGACTCTTGCAGCAATTTTTGACGCAGACAGTGGGTAGGTGTGGGCTTCCCAGGAGCAACGTCTGGGGTGGCAGGAGTCAAAGGGCCAGAGGAGAGTACAAGGAAGTCTGTGAATGACAATGGGCCGATGGCAGGGCCTAAGGGTAGAAGTGCTGCCTAATATCCCTTATGCAGTGAGTATGTAATTAATGCACAACAGAAATCAGCAGACCACAGCAGAAGGGTAAGTGTTGTTTTGACAGTGTTCAGTACATTCCTGCAGTGTGAATGGATGGAGGGCAGCTGCCAACACCCTCTTCAGGCAGGGCCACCACATCAACAGCACCTGATTGAACTAGCAGGCCTATCCATACACATATGATTAGAGGAGACAGAAAAAGGACATAGTGAGATGACACGAGATGTTTCTACATTAACCTTTTGATGCACTCATCATTAGTGCTGGTAAAAGGTAGCCCCAAAGACTGCTTCTAGTTCCCCTCCCTCCCTTCATCTGTCCAAACCTGATAGTCTGAAAACAAGTTAATGGAGCAGGAGAAGCCCATAGCAGCAATTGTAATTGTCATTTCTGCCTTTTGCCACTTTGAAGCAAGAAGAAGAGCTGGCAGCTTGTGACTATAAAATGGGTGTTACAGCTGCCCTCAAGCAATAGCTCAGGAGCCTCGAAGATAATAGTGTGGACTTGTTTATTATTAATTTCTTGCTCCAGGATAGCTGTTGGGAACCTTTAGGCCCACCTCTAAAGAGAAAGATTGATGCTGCATGAAAAATATTAAACAGCTGGCATTTAGAAAATTAGCCAGCTCATGCAGCTTGTGGTCCCCGTTTACATTTGCTAACAATCTGCCTTTCAGCTGCATGTTGACACAGGACTATCTTCTCCTTGCTTCCTCTGGCATTAGGGTTCACTGCTGGAACACAGCACCAAAAGTGCTCAGGCAGCTTAGGATGGTTGGGCATATCCCTATACAAGCTGTGGCATGGAGATGCTGGGGAATGAGTACGTGAACTAAGACGCTGCCACTGACTTTGAGAACAATTTTTGATCTTACATTGTAACAATTCAAATTCACCTTCAAAGAACAGGCACAGAAATATTGAATTTTCAAATAATTTATTTTTATATATCACCAAATCATAAAAAGCCAATGCACTGTCCAGCAAAAAGCATCAATATATAAAACACATTAGCTCATTATCAGTAATGCTAGAGTGTGTCACACTGAACCCAGTCCAGCTCCTACTAAAGCCAAAGGAAACTGTCAGTGACTCCACTAGCAGAAGGATTGGACTCAGCTAGGTGTTTACAAAGGGCTGTATTAAAATGCTGGTAAAAATTTCCCTTTAGAGGCTGTATCAAAACAATAATAAACCTCACTCCCTTCGTGGTTTTGTCAAATACATGCAATTAAAGCTCCAAATCAGCAGTCATTACGCTGCAAAAGACCATACGAATCAAGAGAGATAATATTCAAAACAGGCAAGGCTCTACCCTCAGTTTGTGTGGACTGGCATGGCTGCTCACAGGCTAATCTATATACACCATCAAGGGATCTGCCCCTCTGCTGCTTTCAGTGGTTAAACAAATTATGAAAAAGCGTTCAGTTTTCTCCCCAAATACCCATTATTCAGGGACCTCTTTAGCAGCATAACAAAATAGCCAATCTAGACTCTTAGAAGGCTTTTTCCCACATGGCTATAAGATGAGATAGTACATTTCAGAGAGGCTGAAATGCTTTCAGGCTCTGCGCTGACTCACAAGCAGGAAAAAATCTGCTTCAGATCTTTGCAGGTGGTACAACACAAAACCCCCAAACCTTTTAAAACTATGGGTGCTAATGAGCTACTTTCAAAAATGGCAAGTCTACAGAGATTTGGGAACAGTGTTTCCTTCCCCACGCAAGTCACGAGCTACACAGGGCAAAGGACCAATTGTAGTGTGTCTAAATCTGCCAACATGGAAAGAAGAGCTTTCCAGAAAAAGCCCTTCCAAATGAGGTGGCACTGTCAGCACCTTTACACCAGCAGATACCTGCATGGCTGGCACAAGTGGCTCTCTCCAGAAGGTAACTGTAGGTTAGCACATGCCTTAAGGGGATGCTCTGCAGTTTGTGAAGCCACACGAGCAGGCAGGGGCTGAGCAGGCCAAGCAAAGGCTGGAATGGGTGTCAGTGTTGCCAGCACAAGCACTGCCACTCAGATCCCTCATGTCACAGCCTGAAAGCCAAAATCCCTCACAGGAAACATAGCAATGGTTCTCCTCAGTACCTACTGCTGTTTGGATTGATGCTGCTGTCCTGCATGCCTCAGCTGACCTTGTGCCTGGTAAGAAGAGATGTGAGAAATAAGGCCTAATCAGCTTGATAGCAATAAAACCCTCTGTGAAGTTTGCAGGAATGTTTTTGAATATTAAAGGATCCAGGGGGAGGAGATGTCAATGGAACTGTTGGGCTTTTTTGTTGTTGTTTTGTCATTTGTTTATAACCTTCAAAAGCCTCTCAGGAGTGTACTTCAGATCACAATATATTGATTTCTCTGTTGTGTAGCTTGGGCACAGAATACTTGACCAGAATTGCTCTGATACTGTCAGTCTGCACTGACTGTGGACCCCAGTGCAGTGGTCGTCCCCCTGGAAGGATTCTGTACAGTACAGAGCTTCTCAGCATCATTTAGCAAAGGGACTACTCACTACTCTAAAAGACTGTGGTTTGATAAGAAGATTGGCAGCACCTTGTGAAGTCAAATGCTGGACACTGTTTTAAAAATGATGGTTAAAACTGCTGCAACAACTTAGAAAGCAGCTAACTGATGCAATCTAGATTCAGTGTGTTGCAGGAAGATGTGCTGTATTTCAGACAAAAATTATTGCACTTCACAGTGTTAGTGTTGAAAAATAATTCCCTCTGCTGCAGGAGGGATGGTGTGAAGAGTTCTGGATTGTGTTATGTGGACTGCCACGACAGACAGTTTTCAAACATTTCCCTGCCTTAAAATCTACAGTTTAACATAGTACTCATCTAACTCCACGAGGTTCCTTGAGAGACTGCTGGCACCAGCCTTGGAGACCACCCAGAGTAACCCAGTCCCAAATCAGGACTGGCTTATATAACGGGAAGGGTTTAATGTCACTCCCCAGAGAGCCTGAATAAAACCAGGGAAAATCTGCAACCGTTTTTCTTATTTTTGGACAAAAGTCCGCCACAGAGACTGCAGTTTTTCTCACATTCATAAATACCCTTCAGAACCTGTATACAGACTGGAGTCAAACTTGCTCAAATCTGGGGGAAACAAGGGGAAAGTAAGGAGGAGATGAAGAGTACTTTTGTCACAGGACTGTTTACTGACTTGCGTGAGAAATCACCCAAGATGTCAACAGTAATTACGGGTCGTCATTCTCACCTCCTGGCAGGTTGTCTCAACTCTCCCTTTACAACGCAGTCAAGTGGAAAGGGGGAACAAAAACTTCTCACATTGGGTTTCCACCGTATACAAACAATTCAAGCTATTTCAGTGAGCAGCTCTTGCTGCCAAATACCTTATCTCCTTGATAAACACCAGAACTACAAGGCTAAAATGTTGTTTAGGAATTTCAAGCCAAGTAGAAGAGCTCCCACAGGAGGATTTGAGGGGGATGCAGGATAACCTTTCATGTCTAACAAGTCACAGTTGTTGGCTTTTTATTTTGGTGAGAAAAAAAAATTAAAAACTCCCAAACCAAAATAAAATCTTTATTTGACCAATGCCAAGGGCTATTCACACAGCCCCTCTTGGGTGCCTATGACCATTTTTTAGGAATGAGGATCTGACAGGAAGCTAATAACCGTTAAATCCTAAATCCTTCAGCTATCTATGGAAATAGGATTTGAAGTCTCACATGGATTCAGTTCTTTTCACTGTTGTGAAATAACATTTCAAGCAGTTATAGTAGCAATGAGAGGTAGAGAAGTTTAAGCACTCAGGTGAATACATTCCCGTTAATCTATGTTTGCAATAGCAGTTCAATTACACTCTTTGGCACGGACAAAAGAAACTAAAGAGAAACCATTGCTACATAAAATACTCTTCCCAACAATAGAATGGAAAGACAGTATCCATTATGTGCCTGCACTGAAATAAGCAGTATTTGCAATATATTAAGTAAATTCTATACTAACCTCTCAGAAACAAATGTTAAGTTTTCTGAGAGAGTGCAGCTCCCTTCTATGTCAGGAGAGCATCAAAGTGCTGTCTTCTGTGCAGTTTTTGTCTTCATAAATTACTGAGTGGAATTTTGTCATTTCAAGAAAAACCCAAAAAACATTAAAAAAACCATCTAGGTGTGTATCTCATCCTAAATACAACTCAGGATAGTTTTCCTCTTTCTTATGGAGGACAAAAATAAAAACACGCACTTCAAGGTATTAGTACCATGAACAGAAATAGTTCTAAAATAATTTCTGTGCTTATGTAGCTATATGAGCATTTTGTCACTGCAGGTAAAACCTTCTTCTCTTCCCAGACTGATGAAGGAGAAGGAAAGGACGTTTGTGGTCTCCAAAGCAAACATTCCAATGAGATAAAAATGGACTATTTCCATGAGCAAAGGAGATGGTTTGAGGCACAAATTTAGGATCTAGATGCAGACAGGATTCTCATTAGCTCAAGGATGTTCACACCCAGGCCACTGATTTGGAAGAAAAGACAAAAGTTTTCTCAGAATCCGGATTAGTTTGTCATAAGTTACTGTAAGTGTTGCCAGTAGAAATTACTATCTGGATTTTCCTTAGAGTTATAATTTAAATGGTAAAAATTATTTTACATGCAAAATGTTTGGGAGGGCTTCAGAGAATGGAAATTAGAAAAGTCACATTCACCCAAGGCCAGGTTTGTGTGTATTTTGCAGCTGGCATCCATTTTAAATTTGCTCATTTGATATTGCATTTTCTGAGACCCATCACAGATCAGTGTTGAGGTTGTGCAGAAATCCCATTTCCCAAATAAAGCCCACACAATGGCCTGTGGCTCACACTTCCCCAGCAAGATGACCCCGTGTTCTGCACCCAGATCAGCCTGAAGAGACTCCTGTGCATATCCCCCATTTTTGAGAGATGGTCTCCAACCATCAGTCTAAGGACTAAGCTGTATGAAGTGCTGACAAATGAGGTTGGACCAACAGGCAGTCCAGACTAACATCAGCACATTACCCAGATACAGGGGAGGAGTTAAAACACCTGCAAACCCTCATTAGAAACCCATTTCAGCCCTTTGGAGGTTGTGCACTGGCCAGTGCTTTCCTATTCCAGTCACATCACATCCACTTCTAGGTATGATAACCTATGTATTATTGCACAAGTCCCAATACTAACTAAGTAAAAAGAAATGTAGAAAGTTAAGGAATCCTAACAACTACTCCAGCCTAAGCTGCCTGTTAGGAGAAGAACCTATATGCACATCACAGAAGAGCAGTGGAATTATTTCTGGCATTTACCTGCGTACATTGTACAAACACACGCACATCCACTCCCTGATACTGAATTGAAGGCCTGCACACTCAATCATCCATCACTGGTTATTATAACACTCCCTTTTTTAAGGGACCATAGAGTTGCTGCCATAGCACATCTTTCAGTTTTTACAGTAAATCATCATGCTCTTATTTTTGTGATTCTTATTGAAAGTTCCCAGCTGAAAGATGCCTCATGAATTACTAGGATAAGATGTTATGAGCATTCATGTCCTCATGAGGAAATTCTGTTCCCAGTAATGGCTTCAGTTGCTCCTCTATTATAAAAATAGTACTAAACAGCATTGATCTAAATGGTGGGGAAATTAACCACAGATGGTAGCCAGGGAATATATTTGATATAACAGAATAATTGTGTGGCAACACCCTGGTGCCTTGGAAAGGAGCATCCAGCTGTATTCATGTACGTGAGGCTCTCCCTGGGTTACTAGCAATTTTTACAGGCCAAAGTAAAGACCTTTTCACTGTGGTTTTGGCATCACAGGGAACACAGTGGCTAAACAGCTGCACTGCACATTCTCCACCAGAACAGTTCACAGCTTTTCAAAGGACAGCAGCAGGAGGGGACACAGGAGCAAAGGCCGCAAAGCTTTTTCCCCTTCCACCATGTGACAATAAATAAATGCAAGTAAAGTACCACACAGGGTTCTAGTTTTTTGAATACAACTCTTGCTTGAGTGTTCCCAGAGGTCTGCTTTTGGAGATGGCAAATTAAATGTATTGAAATATCACAGAAATGCAACATTTGACTCAGAGAAACTCCTACTGCAGCCACACACTGTGCAGGTTGGCAATGGATCACTAAAAGCAGAGGTCAGAAATATACAACAAAGAGAAGTGTGTAAGCAAGAGCATAGGTATGTAGGTATGTGTGTATAAATTATACCACAATTCTAACACATTTTCAGCCTGACATCACCAGGTTGGCCTCAGTGTCCAAGCTTTAGGAGAAGAGGTTGCAGAAAAGCAAGTACAACTAGAAAAGCCCAAGTGGGTCCAATAACTGGGAGTTGCAGGATACCCTTTCTCCCCTTGAGTCAGCCAGAGAGTTTCTCACTACATGTTCTGACTTCTGACTGAGGCAGGGGCTTCCATCAATAATAGCTTTGCTTTTAAGCATCACTGATTCTTGAACAGTGGGTGCCAGCCTCACCTCATCTGGTGAAGAAAGCTGGGGAAAACAGGCTGAGATTCATATGGGACTCAGGGAACAGCCTCAGCCTTTTTTCAGTTTGCATGGCGACTGCAACCCCAGGACCAGTATTAGCTGCTTCTCATGGAATTAGAAAGGAGGAAAAAGGTTTTCAGACAGGAGAGATAGAAGAGAGCATGAGCTTCAGACAACCTCACTTACAAGCAACATCTTCTGCCTCAGAACCAGAGACAAGGCTTGAGTCCTGCTACCTCAGAGCAAGGATGAGGAGGAGACACTTGCTGTCTTCTGCCTCCTGGTTCTTAAAAAACTCAGGCAATGCCAGGAGCAGTGGTCCCAACCCACATGTTACTTTAGCCTAAGCCGGGTTTGTCACGTACATAAAATACATGATACAAAGCAGCAGCATGGTTCCTCATGAGGATTAAGGCATGCACAGAAGTAATTTGTGGGAAGAGACACCACTGCTGAATCAAAGTGAGACTCTCTAATTGGAGAAACAACTGGGGGAACATAGGGAACAGGCTAACTTTCAAGACCCAAGCTCTCCTTTACGGTATGAAGAGGAAAGTCATTCCCTGGCAATGGGCTGTTACTTGCAAGAGTGTATCCCTTATTAGAATCATAGAATTGCTTAGGCTGGAAAAGACCTCCAAACTCATCCAATTCAACCACTAATCCAGCACTGCCAAGGCCACGAAGAAGCTGTCACTAAGTGCCACATCTACATGTCTTTTAAATACCTCCAGGGATACTGACTCAACCGCTTTCCTGTACAGCCTGTTCCAACACTTAACAACCCTTTCAGTGAAGACATTCTTTCCTAATATCCAGTCTATTAGACCAAATGACTAAAAAAAGGCACTCCAACAATCCTGATGCCTAAATTTTAAATTGGTATTCACTAATTTGATCTCTGATTCCCTCTTCAAGAACTCCTCCTCTGATGTCAATTCACAGCTACAAAAAAGTCACCGCTGTAAAGCTTTCAAAGGAACTGCATTCCGTTGTGGGTGGAAATCATGCTGAAAAACAAGACCTCCCTACAGAGAGCTGTGGCCAGCTGGGGCTATAAAGGATGTTCAAAGGGCTGGCTTACTGCTTAGAGCCCCTGGAGGGTTTTTTTTTCTAAACCTATGAGAACATTTTGATGGTTAAATACAATGTCAGATTTTATGCCCTAAAATGCTTACTAATTCAGGGATTTGTTTTGACATCACATTCTGTTTCATTCAAATGCTTAAGATGGTACTTAACTAAGCATCAGAGTCCCCAGAAGACAACAGTAAATCTGCATGGTTGTGCTAACCCGAGGCTTGAGCTCTGATGTGGCAGAAGCCTGTCTTCTCTCAGCTCTTTCCAATTTACCAGGTCCTATAATTGTGTATGATTTGCACTCCTGTTGTAATAAATTCAGTCTCAACTCAAACACAGATGCCACAGGCAGTGTCAGTGTACTCCCAAAAAAAAATCTTCTTCAGTCCAGGTTTAACTGTTTGGTTAAGTTTTCTGATGATTGGATAAATGCTTAATTCTAGGACAACTTTACTTCTCTGCCATGCAAATCCCACACTCCTCTGAGTGACTCTTCTTAATTCTTGGATCTTTGATCTCATCTCAACCATCCATCTTATTTGTTGAAGCACTGGCCAACCAAAACTGAAGCAACAACACAGTCACTAGTGATCTTTGTGCAAATTACAATTCTTTTTTCATTTCACAGGAAAATTCATCTGCCCTGGAACTCCTGCGCATAAGTAGGGAGAATGGACTCATTCAGCACTGAACTACCCATAAAATAATTCAGCTGTTTGAACTCCTTTCTATGTTCATATATAGAGAGAGATACCTACAATGCAAATGCTTACAGTAATTTTGCATACTCTTTATGAAATAAATATCACAAATAAATTCTAATACTTAAAAAAGAATAGTATACAGTTTTAGGAACCAAGTTACATTTATAAATGCACAAGCATTAATACTATCTATTCAGCTTAATTTCTTAGTATGCAAGCTTCAGCAATTGCTAGCTACACTTCATTTCAGGAGTCATAATAAATGCTGGTCATGCCAAAATCTAAGAAGAAACAAAACCACAAAAGCTCTACACCATCCCTCCAAATTATACACAGTTTTTTGACAGACACTATAATAATATAGCAGTTTCATGGAATTCATTAACACTGTCCAATATTAAATATCAAGTCTGGAACACAGGTCTCTATGTTCTAAACAAAATCAGAGCAGGAGCATCATGTTTGTCAGCACTGCATCCATACATAGCAAAAGCAGAGACAGCAAGAGTCTGTACCCAGACCAGAGCTGCAATTACCAGAATAAAGAGAGAACAGGGGCAGCTTTACTGGCAAAAGGGAGGAGAGGGAGAGAAGAGGGACTGAACACAGCTCTAGTTACAACTATTGTTGAAAAGCAGTTTGAAGAAATAGCCTGAACGTTGTAGCCTGGTCTTGCCAGCTCAGTCATCAAAAATGGCCCCTGTCCCACAAGCCAGTAATGACACGTAGGAGGTCTGCTAGCAAGAGGAGGTTACAGATTGGGCTTGCATGGGACAGAAAGCTTGCTGTGCCAAAGGCACATAGGGCAGTTCATTCTCTTTATCCTAATATAAGTACTTCTACCAGAAAATTCTCATGGAGGAAGTGGGTGATTCACAAGTACATCTCTTTTCAGGAAAGAAAAGATCTCACACACTCAATACCCTGACTCAACTTCAGCTTACCCTACTGAATAATAAAATCTAGATCCTGCCCTAGAAATCTGCTTACACTTTAGATCATGCCACTTTTCTCATCTTGCAAAGAGGATCGTGAAGAGGATCTTCCTAGCAACAGCTCCTTCTCATGGATCAGGCTATCTAGCAGGTCCTCCTGCCTGTAGTTGTGATAAACCTTCAGGAAAGCCAGAATGGTAATTGCCAGCCAAGTCAGCCAGGCAGCCCAGAGACCAAACTAGAGAAGAAAAGAAATCATAAAGAGGTCAGTTGTGTATTCTAAAAACAAAGTCAACTCTCCAGATGAATATCAAAACCTCAGCTGGACCAAAACCCATGGAGTCATGCCAAGTTGAACTCAGTTGAAGTCCTGGGTTCTTCATTAAAAGGAGTTACTTCTATGGCATATTTCTGTCCTAAAGGCAGATATGCCTAAGCTGGGCATCTAGATGCCAGTGCTGGCAATGAAGACACAAAACGAGCTTGTGTCCAAGAGGCATTGCTACCTTCAGGGAGTGCCCCAGGCACACTAATGCCTCTTTCCATTTGGGAAAACATAAGAAGCCTGTGCAAGGGTGCAGACCTGCAGGGATGGGACTATTGTCCCTGCAGAATTAGTCCATGCACAAGTGCTTAGGTCCCAGTGTTGACTGACTTTATCATTGACTTAGAGCTAGAATAGTCAATAGAAAGGAATGCCAGCCTTAGAGGTCAAATTCTCACAGATTCATCAGAAAACAGCCCTATTTACATGATATTAATCTTTCATTATTTTCAATGGTCTGATATTTACATAGCTCAGGTGATGTCAGACAAACTCATGGAAGGCAAAACTAGTAGCCTCATGATCTGGTGCGGGTCAGACAGTATTCTGAACAGCGATGAAGAGCTCCAGGACACCAGAGTGTTGCAACTTTTGCAGACCTTATCCTTTGGATAAACAATGAATTTTCCACCATGACCACAAGATCAGTGGTAGGGTTAAGTTTTGACATATCTGCATTGAAAACTATCTATTTTGAATTTACAGTGCAAATATGCACATCACTATCATCCTGATTCAGCACTTACTAAAGTCAGTGGAAACTGATTTCAAATTCCCATTGATTTCTGAGGAATGGTAGTTCAGCTCCAGCAATACCAGATCAATAAGCAAATGGCAAATGAACTGAAATAGAATCATGGCCTAGTCTGACCTACCTGTGCAATAGCAAACTGGTCATAGAAAGCAGAGTTTTCCAAGTTCAGTTCAAGATCTATATCCTGCAATTCTTCACAGCTATCCAGAAAGGCATTTGGAAGGAAAAAAAGAAGAAAATTATTTCAGAGATTGCAGGTAAACTAAATATAAAATGAAGCAACATCTTAAATGTATTTTGAACAATCATAACAGCATATTTTATCAAAAGATATTTAAGTTATTGCAATTACCATGTTGCTTTCCAATCTTCTTTAAAACTAAGCTGAAAAAGGCATGAATTACTTTCTTAAAAAAAAAATAAATGTATAATTATGTAAGTGATAACACCAATCTTCCATAAGTGGAATTGCAATAGTTAACATGAAAACAGTGTCCTTCAACCCCTCTTTCCCACTACCACCTCACCTCCCACAGATATGCCTCCGGCATCACCCCAGGCTGGTTGCTTCACCCCTCAACGAAACAAAGTGTATGAGCCTCTGTTACCTTTTGACTTCATCAGGAAAAGCCTCAGAAGAAGGAATTGTGTTTTTGTTTCGGATGCTCCAGCAAGGAGACGATACTCTGATGGTAAGATAGAGGCTGCCTACAGATTTTACAAATAACTTGATCTTTATTGGTGTGAAAAAAATCCCAGGATATTGAGGTTGTCATTTTATCTCTTGGTTGATTTCTGCAGCCTCTTCTCTCTCCTTTTCAGTGCTGTCGGTCATCTTGGGTTCTTACCCGAATATTCGATTAGATGTTTTTTTAATCGAATTTTTAACCGAATATTCGAATAATTCGATTAATCGTTGCAGCCCTAAACAGAACATTTACTATGGCATTTTACAACATATGACAATGTGCAACATAAATGTATGCTTTAAGTAGTACATTTATCCAATATCATATGACATAAAATGTCACCTTTTCCTCTCTCTTTGTTGTTATTTGTTTGATACGAAAAAATCTTCCTCAGTTTATCATGTTTCCTATAAGGAGCATAAACACTGTAGGATACAGTAGACCATTTTAGGAGCTGTACATTTTGTGCACTGCAAGAAAGCATCAGCCATCTGTACTTTGCACTTACAAAGTACTCTCCATTCTATGGCTCTGAGGGCGTCCACAGCACCGTTACAAGGCCAGGATCTCTACCCCAAATTTTTTGGTAGGTGGTGCATTGTGACACAGGCATGATGAGTGACTTCCCCACTGTCACACAGAGCCAGGACAGAGAACCAGAAGCCCTGACCCCCAGTGCCCCGCCTTGCTCACAAGACCACACTCCCTTCTTTGGAAATAAACATTTTTAAAACAGTGGATTTCTTTTGCATATGATCATGGCTCAAAGAGACCATGAAACACCATGGAAACACATTTTTCTCTGTGGACTTCTAAATAAACAAACAAACAGAAAATTTGATTGGCTTTTTTTGTTCCAGATGAAAAAAAATCTGGATTTTCACATTATAGATGCCTTCTTCGCCTTGCTCACCTTGCATGTCATAACTACACTTTGTAACACCACTGTTCAATTGTGCATATATGAAAAAAAAAAAAAAGGCGAGAAAATGTATTCTTCAATACTAACCTATTTGGCATGCTTCCTTTCTCGGTAATTGCATCACACCACATGTTAAATCCTACACTCACTATAGTGCTAGCAATAAATGTGATGAACACCACAAAGGCGCTGATCAGCAGATTCAGGAAGGCGTAAAAGAAAGAGCTGTAATAAAAAGGGAAGAAAAATGTAACTCATAAACAGCTGAAACACAACATCAGCAGTCTCTGTAAGCAGCATACACTGGGCACAAAGGTATCAGTTTGCATTTGAAATACATCTGCTTTAATTAAGAACACCTAGTACATTGAAACACTGTGGATTATGATTTTGAGTCATATTATCTTCATTTGTAACTGCTTTTGCTTTTGGTCTTTTTTTTTTTTCACTGTAAGAGAATGGGGCTTTAAATATAAGTACTGAGGGCAACTGTTCATACATTGCATGGCTTTCATTAGCTGTAATGATGAAAATCACCATTGTTAAAATAAATGTCATTAACTCAAATTATGTAGTAACTGGAGCTAAAATTATTTCATGACTAAAGTGATAATTGGGACAAAAATTGCTTAGGAGAGGGAAACTAAAAATAAAAACACGGTACTGATAGCTATAATCATTTTAAGCAATGTAACACAAGCTACTGCCATCATAGGACACGAATCCCAGCTTTATGGGCAATTTGCAGAGCAGGCCAGCTTCTCCTGGGACTTCTCTGCCTTTGGTGTCAGTATATTATTTCTGCCAGCTGAATATCCATCTACCTCAGTCCCATTAAGGCTGCCCAACCCTGGCCAGCCACTGGCACATGCTGTGTTTGGAGTGGAATGAGGTGGGATGCCTGCAGTGGTCCCATAAGTCCATGGAATCATTCACTCATTTTCCAACCTCACTGTTTAACTCCTCCCATTAATTCTAGCTACTGAAAAGTTTTTAATCCTCTTCTCATTCATCTGACCAAGCCCTTCACTACTTGAAACTGCTCTAAGTGGCTGTTTAGAATAGGACATCTTGTAATGTCACATTACCTAAAAACTGGATGTCTACTCTAGGTTGTAGGAAGACTGGCAACTCCAGGAAGCAGATCATCCTATTCAGGTTATGTGGTAAAGGCGAATATGACAAAAGTACCACTCATTATGCTGGGGATAGAAGGAGTCTACTCATCCCAAAACCCCCACAAAACCCCCAGTCATTTCTTTTCCCTGGTTGCTCATTAATTGAAAAGCTAAGCAGCTTTTCGAGTGAGTGTTTGAATCCTGAAAGGTTCTGGGCTGGACAATCCTAATTTCTACAGGTTATGCATCATGATACATTTGTGCCATCAGGGGAAATTCTTTAAAATGAGATGAGGAAGCAATTATCAGCAGGATTATGATGTTTGTTCCTGGGTTGATGTGACTTTAGAGGGGCTGTTTAGGCTCTCTCCAAAGTGATGGTTGTCCCATCCCAAGATTGATAGAAAAGAAGTGAAATAAACCACCTTCCAGAAATGCCCTTATAGACTGTGGTGGGAGTTGGATGCCAGGACACCTGACTTCTAGATGAACAGTAAACTGAATCCTACTCTTTGGCTTAGCTGGACTTGGTGAACCAGATCAGCTCACCTCCACTGAGTGCTGGGGTCACTTGTACAGAGGGAGCTGGTATGAACCATTGTTTTCCATGTTCTGTGCCCCACCCTGATTTCACACATAGTCTGGATTTCATCCCAAGTGTTGCTAGAGTCATATCCACCGTGTGCACCTTAGCATGGTATGCTGGCCTGAGAGGCAGAAAGACTTGAGCTCTTCACAGAATAAAACAGAGTTGATACCACAATTAGTAACAGCTCTAGAAAGGGAACAGTTACCAGGACTATTTAGTGGGTCGTCAACCGTGTAACGATAAATGCTTACTCTCAAAGTTGCTTTGCAATCCTAGTAGTGAAGCATATGAGTTGTATTCAGTTGTATTCAGCTCAGCTGAACAGTTCCAGGCCCCTGAGGTTAAGGTTAAGGGGTGATGAGACACTTTTAGGAAGCTGTTTTAGCAGTCACAGCTATCTGACAGCAATCACTGAAATCCACTGCACACAAAGGATGCAAAGGGTGTTAAGTAACCCTGACTTCCTCAGCTGGCTCACCCTGGAGCTGGCCCAGTAGCACTGATCCTCCTCAACAGGATCATCAGTGATGACATTCTGGTTCTTCCTCAACTGCCTCTGATCAGAAAAGACAATTATCATTTATAGCAAGAATCTTGCATTTATCTCTCCATCCAAACAGAAATGTTTTCATGTCCATTTGAAGCATTGACAAATGGCTGTCTAAAATCAGAACAGTGTGTGTCCTGCCCACTTTTCATACAGACAGTGGCAGATGTGGTACAGGACAGACCTTCCTTCTTTTTTAGGAAACTGCTGTTCCCAAGCAGTTTCCTTCTCATCCTGTTTTACCCTTCTGGGATCTTCTATGGTTATCTCATCATCCCCACTTGCTCCATCTTTGCTCTCCATGACCCCACAGCCTTTCGCCCATCTTGCCTGGAGCAACTATGAACAGTGTTATACAACTGATGATGCTCAGCCCGAAGGAGCCTGAAAGCAATTCCTAAAGGGGTAATTTTCAGGGGCCTGACCAACAGTTTTGAAGTAAATAGCCACATTTGGAAGTGGGCCAAACATCTGACCCAAATTTAACTATTACAAGGCTTTTACTGCTGATTTTCTCTCAAAAATTAACCAGCTCTGAAATGCAAAGCATTTGGATTCAATTAATCCTCTGTAGGTATTGGATCACCTGAGGAAGCTGGATTAAAAGATATTAAGAAGTACATGGTTGTATTTAGTTTTAATATGGAAATACGTTTCCAGTCTATACTTACTACATCATGTTTTAGTATTAGGCAGCTTGAGAGTGACTGGAAAGAGCCAGAGAGACAACACTTTTTACAGTCCCCAGTACTACCAAGGCCAGATGTGAGTAACAGCCCCTGACTCAAGAAACCTCTAGTCCAAACAGACCTGGACAGGAGTGATTTACCCTTGGAATGGTCCCTAAACCATAAGAAAATTACTTTCCTGGTCTAGACAGACACCAGGGCCATCCTCCAGTCCTGGCCCTGTAGCACCAGAGGCTGCATTACCTGTGCCAGGGGCTCTTCGGCCTCTCATGACATCAGAGAGGCAAGAACAGAACACAAAGCTCCTGAGCTGCTGCCTGGTCCACCTGCTGGGGTCAGAGGCCCCTTGGTTTGTCTGAGCACAGGAACCAGCTGCCAGTGCAGCCCTGAGATGCTGCAGGGAGTGCTCAGCGTTGCTCTCATGTTGTAACCAAGCAATAGTTGTTGCCTGCAGTAGTTGCCATGTCCACAACAAAAGCAGGATAGAAAATGGAGGAGAGTCACCAACTTTTCCTTTCTGTCCCCCCACACACAGCCGTGTTGTTTCAAGGGTTTTCACACACCTGGTGTACACCTGGAGAGGGCCTGTCTTTGTATGGACATGTAGTGGGACCATGGTCAAGGGGTACGTGTGAGCTCCAGCCTCCAGCATCACCCCCCAGCCCCCAACACCCTCCATGCCCACTGCAGCTGAGCTGGCCACATGATGCTCCCAGAGTGCCAAAAGGCAGCAGGTGCACAGCAGTGGATCTGGGCCCCCACCCCAAACCTCTGGAGGGAATACCCTCCAAAAAGGGCCCTGGACACAGTTGGAGGAGTATGTGGTGCGTCTGCAGACAGACACGGGCAGTACACCACCTCACCCCAAACCCCTCTGGGGAGAAGGATGACCTGGATGCTGCAAAGCCCAATGCTTCACCCCCAGACTGCTCTGCTCCCACGTGTCCCAGCCTGCGGGAGGGATGGGCTTGTCCCCAGGGGATACTTACTCCTCGTGCCCTTTGCAGAGGAAGAAGAGGGTCCTCCAGGCCTGCACTGTGGCCAGCAGCAGTGAGAGGAGCCCGGTGAAGATGCTGAAGCGGCAGGCGGCCTCGGGCCCCCACTCCTGCACCGTAAAGCGCTGCCGCTCCACTGTCAGGTTGGCGTTGAGCCACATGCCCTCGGTGAAGAGCAGGCACCGGCCGTGGAAGTCGTTGCCATTCTCGGAGAGCGGCACCACCACGATGAAGCTGAAGAGGAAGGCCAGGAAGTAGCAGATGCACTGAGCGAAGAGGAAATTGCTGAGCGCCATGTCCGCGGCTCTGCGCAGGGAGAGGGAGGCAAGGAGGGAGGGGAGGAGGGAGGGATGCAGGAGGGAAGGATGCAGGAGGGAGGGATGCAGGAGGGAGAGACGCAGGGGGCGCGATGCGGGGTGGGAGGGGGAGAGGATGGAGGGATGGAGTGAGAAAGGCTGCAGCAGTAGGCGGTGGGGAGGGAGGGAGGATGCGCAGTGCAATGCAATGCAATGCAAATGACTCCTCCGGACACGGCTTCTGCCTCTCCCGCGGCCCGAGCTGCCCCTGCTGATGGCTCCAGGGTTTGTGGGGGAAGCGGGGAGCAGAGGGGAAGAGCTGTTCTGGGGGATCCCTCTTCTTCGGGAAAAATCTGGCCGCTACTACACCCTGGCGCCCAGGGGTTAAATCAATCCGTGTGTCTCCAGCAGAGCCGGGTACCACCGTTCAGTGCGAGCTCCCCTAATGACACAGGACACTGATGACGCCCCTGTTGATGGTCATGACACACGGCCCCTCCACCACAGAAAAAAAACCCTACAACAACAAAAAACCAAACACAAACAAACAAACAAAAAACCACCCAGCAATCTGGCTTCTTCCTGGCTGCTGGATCCCAGCAAGTTTTGACCTGAGTTTCTAAAAATCTGGCCACCAACCTCAGAAGGTGGCAACAGTGCACAGCCACCCCAGGACCTGCAGATCCAGGTTCTGTTCCTAGATCAAATGGTCACGCCCCTACCAAGACATTTCAAGAAGTCGAATAACTTTTGTTGAGCCTTGGTGTAATTTAGGGGCTGCACGATGTTGGGATCAGCTGCATTATCCCCTGGCTGGCAGATGGACTAGGGGTGAAAGAAAATAACCCTAAGCAAGCTCCTTGTGGACATCAAGCTGAGAACAGACCAGCACAGCAATGGTGCTGCATGGCAGGAACAGGTGGCACTTGATTCCCAGAGATGAAGATCCACCCTTCTCTCACTTTCACGAGTGAGCAGCTCCCTGCCCCACACAATGCTTGGAAAGACAGCAGGGCATTCCCTCAGCTGTAGGGTTCAAAACTGCAAGGCCAGGATTCAGGAAAGCAAAAAGCATCAGAGAGAGGAACGTGCCTTGTGCTCAGATCCCCTAGTACAAAAATCCAAATTAAACTGACCCCAAGTTATAGTTTCCCCTCAATCCCAATTTCATTTTTCCATCCAAACATGAATCCTCTTTCCAACACACGACACCACAATTAATCTCCAGTTCCAGGTAAAGTAATTTCTAATCCAATTTCCTAACCATATCCAGTATGGGATCAGCTGCAGGTCTGAAATCGCTTCTTAATCCCAGGGCTGTTTCTGCTCCTTTTATCACTGTGCCACTTCGTGGAGAGTGTTTAGAGAAGCAGAGGAGGGACAGGGACCCCAAATGTAGTGCACATGGGATTTCAGGCTTGTGTTTCCATGGGGCAACTAAACAATTATTTTTCTACACTGTCAAGAGGTTAGGTTATAGATGCAGTCCTGAGGCAGGCACTGGGGGCATTCTCAGAGAAAACATTAATTCAGCTTCATTGCAAATCATTTGCAATGCATACTGTCTTGAGATCTCACTGTCTGTACAGGGTAAGTATTTCTTGCAGAAAAACTTTTGTCAGTATATATGAAATATGTCAGGCCAGTTTTCTTATCCTTACCCAGCTCTGATCATAAAAAATTGTATTTCAATTTTGCAAATTGAGCACTGACCTGACCCTGTGGGGATAGACGTGTGCTCCTAACAGAAAGGATTTTGCTGATATTTCAGTCTATCAGTAAGGAGGAAAGTTTATTGCTCCTAACTTAGCTTCCAAGAAGTGCTCATTTCCCAGTGGGTTTTGTCCTTTATCTGGAAAGAAATCAGACCTGGATTGAGCTGGAAAACTCTTTTCTTTGAAACCTGACACATCAGATTTGCCAGATAATGTTTTCTGAAGTTAACTTGGGAGGTCAACACCAACATAAAAGCCCAGTTATTGCTTACACTGTAGCCCACAGAAGGGGCCAGAAGATGCCAAGGGCACTTTACCTCAGGCAGGCTCCATGCTCAGATCTTACCACCAGCAGCCACAGGAGGGTTACTGCAGAGGTGAACAGGGGAGTCACTTGTAGAGCAGATAAAGTGAACTAACTCAAGCAAGTATTTATTGGAGAGTTTCAGAATATACAGCCAGGCATTTACAAATGTGAACAGACATGTAAAACAGCTGCATGTAGCAGGCTGACAGCTACTAAAAGCACAGGGCTTGGTCAGTTGGAGTGACCACACACTGAAGTGAGCAAAGAGGCAGAAATAAAACCTGTCAGCCATCTCTTTGGCAGTTGCCTGGATTTCTGATACTCTTCCCTCATGTAAATCTTAAAAAAAAAAAAAATATGCTAGGCTGGTACTTGGTCTCTGAAACATACAGTTGTTTCAGTGGAGTAAATTTGATAGTGTTTTATAAAGAAGACACTTACTTTCCTCAACATGGTGACGCTGGAGGGGAAAGGCAAGGTTAATGATTATTCATTTGTTCTTATATCACAGGGAATGGAGGACACCAAATATACAGGTCAGGCAGAAACTTTGTAGCAGAGGAAAAAATGCACATATTTCACAGAGCACATAATTATTCTGTGGCACACTGCAGGGGCCAAAAATAAATGCTGGTGGCAAAAGATATTAGAGAAATTAATGGAAAAAAGAGCCCAGCAGGGACTGCAAAATACAGAGCTGGGGAAGTAACCTTCAGCTCAGTAAGTCCCTGACAGCAGGTGGCTGGGAAGGTAGAGTCAAAATTATCATTCTGCATTTGCCAGAATGCTCTATTCTTCTCTGAACCAAGCATCTGCTCCTGGCTGTCCTTGGAGATGGGATCCCTGGCAAGATGATCATTTGGTCTGACCAGCTTTGGCCATTTCAGGTTCTCACTACAGAAGCTGGCAGTACTGGCCTCCTATCTCAGTTTTCCCATCCAAGTAGGAAGACTTGTCCCTCCAAAGCATCCCCCATGTCTTTGCTTCTGTGGATGTCTTCAGGACAGAGTTACCACTGGAGCAGACACATGGTCATTTTGTCCCTTTTGCACTGTGGAGGAAGCCAGTGGGATAGTTCTTGCAACTGCACAGCACAGAGAGAAGAGAAGGATGTGTGATGAGAGAAGGCTGCACGTTCCCCCAGCTCTGGTGGTGCCATCACAAGAAGCACAGTTCAGGTGTCTTCCTACTGTAGCCCTGCCATGACCAACATCACCTTGAACATGACATCCCAGACCTCCTGCCCACAGCACAGAGGGGTCTCGCCTGCTCCAGGTCACCCACTCAGGCTTGCTGCACTAGAATTGAACCCACCTCCTGCAAGGAAGGAACCCCAAGGGGACCATGTGCTAACGTGGGACTGAAGATGGCTTGCTCAGCATCAGGGAGGGTGAAGTTCAAAGTTTGTAAATTCTATTTCTCTGGGGGGAAAAAGAAAGGCAGGAAAATAAAACAGGCTTCGCAGTCAACTGCCATTGCACCTCAGTGATAAGCAGAAAACCAACCTGGATAAATCAAGGTTAGATATACAGTATTTGCCTGTATTCCCTTCAGCCCCATATCTCCTTCTAGCTGCTTGGCTAATCCTCTGTAGATCAAGTAACACGTATGAGTTGGACTGATGTGGAATGACTGATGGGGACTGTGGTTCTGGCTGTGCTGCTCCAAACTCCCTCTCAAGTCATTATTTATGGCATCTGACATGAGCAGTGCTCTCAAGTTGATATTTGTGAGGTAAGTGATGAATTTGCTCTCCTCCTGATAGCTCATTAGGACATGTTTTATTATGAGCAAATTTGCTGAGGATTTAATTACTCAGACAAAAACATTTTTGGCAGCAACTTTATTTGGTTTTATGTTTATTTTACCTTGGATAAATCATTTCTGTGGTCCAAGAAAAATAATGGCTGCATGTCTAGAAGGTGGCTACCATCTTGCTACCAGTAATGCACTGCTTATTTCAGGAGATGAGTTACAGTCACAGCAGTACCTCTGCAGAAGGATGCCCAGGGAGCAATATGTCTGTATTCTAGGCATAGAAAACCAGTCCAAATGTCTGCTTTTGAGCCAGCCCTTCACTCACCCAAAGGCAACTTCTCCCTGATTTGCTTTAGCTCAAAGAGCTGCCTCAGCCCATTTTACCAAATTGTTTAGCAAATACACTATGCCCCAGGCTTTGGAGTCTATTTTATTCAGACTCTGGTTTATTTTATTCAGACTTTTGGGTCTGTTTTATTATTATATTAATCCATCATTATTATCATTATTTCACAACTCTTGATCTATATTTGTCCTCTGAAATTAATGGAAAGGATCCAGGCATGTCACCTATCATATTATGATGGTTGCTGTAAATAATACTTTTTGGGAAAGGTTTCTCATGGTAATCGCTATATTTAAGAAAGTGTCTGCCACTAGTTCAGAAGGATTATAGACAACGTACCAAACTGTCAGCCACCTGTCACATCGGCATTTCTTCACAGCTACCACTGCGTCATGAATCTCCCAGGGCATCTCATCTGGGAACATCCTGCTCACATTTTGCGGTTTGTTTTTTTTTTTAAGTATCTCCCTTCTGCTAGGAAAGCTGTCTTGACTGTGAGGAGGATATGAGCAGAGAAGATGCCGTGCTGACAGACATTAATGGAGCAGTTATCAAGAAGCAACTGAATATCATTAATGTGTACAGAGAGAATAAGGTCTCTATTTTGATATCTAAAGAAAAATGAACATATTCAAATATATTCACATTCTGAACTGACCAAGTCCAGGCTGTGGCTAAAATACAAATTACAAAAAAAAAAAAAAGAAATGATGCTTGAGCTTTTCAGAGTGTCTTTAACCCTAAGCTCTGAGTGACTCATACATGTCAGACTCCAGGGCACCTAACAGCGTGCAACAGCTGTAACAGCTGGCAGGGACATGGTCCCAAAATGGCACATTATTTGCTCAACTGCCTCTCCTGTCCTTTCTTAAGAGGATAGAGGCAATGACAAGGGTAGGAAGAACTCTAGCAAGGTTCTGATCCCAGGTTCTGTCCAGTTGAAGAATACATCAGAAAAACAGGCTTCAGGAGTGAATGCATATTTTCTTCTGGCTCCAAAGAGATGTTAGAAGAGCATGGGAGAGGTGGAGACTGCTTAAAAGATTAAAAAAAATGAAAGGGAGAAAAAAAGATGACAGAAGAGACATCAGCAAATTAGGAACCCGTGGAGTCCAAACAATCAAAACCCAGCCTGAGGATAAATGTAACACTGCCCTGCTTTAGATTAAATGGGGTCATTACATATCCTTCGTGAAGACTGACCACGAGTATCTCACATCTGCAGCTTAACCTGTGACTGCCAAAGACTGAAATATCACCAGATCCAGAAGTCAAGCAGTCACTGAGGTCTTGTGTATCTGAATGGCCCTGTTTAAAACTGCTTAAACTCTTTGCCTCAGAGCTTGTGCTTTCTGTGCCTACAGACATTCACATTCAAAAGCCCCTTGAATGCACGTAACAAAGTTTGTCACAGTGTTCTGCTCCATTTGAACTGCTTTTTTCTACCTGTGCAACTGTTGGAAGGCACTATTTCCCTTGATAAAATGTCTGTCCTGTGCCTCTTTCTAATGTCCCTGCCTGCTCTGTAGCACAAGGGGCACTGAGCAGAATGGGCAGGCAAGGCCGTGCCTCACCAGCCACACAGCAGCAAAGTCCACTGGGTTGTCTGCATCCCCTTCTCTGTTTCTACCACTTGCAGAAAAGAGTGTTTAGCCAGGTTAATTCTTAAGACATGCAGAAATCCAGCAGCATTTTTGAGGAAGACCTCCAAAGTGTTTTTTCCTGAGGCTTTTGCTGGTGATGGACACTTTGCAGAAAGAAGTTCGTTGTAGGGGATGCCCAGCACTTGCAACACTGCTAAACCAACTCTGAACCTGTTGAAAATGATGCTCAGGTTTTGGTGTTTTTTTTTCTTGAAGATTACTCAAACACTTCCCAGCCCTAATATGACTTTGAAAATGAACATCAGCCTTTGCTGGTTTTGGTTTTCTTTGTAAACCCATTTTTATGTGTGGCCACTAATTTGTGTCTTAAGATAGAGTCATTTCCTTGGGAAATTTTCAAGGTCAATAATCAAGGATCCACCACAAAGACAGCTGAAAAGAAGAAAAAAAAATCCCTCTGTAAACCACATCATGTTTTTAAATGAACTATTGTGATAAAAAGGGTTTAGATTGCAGGGGAAGACGTATCACAGACTATCTGTGCTGTTCATTCTAATTAAAGGTAGAAAAAAAGCATCTCAAACCCTTATCCAGGTAACCAGGTGCTACGAATCAGGATATCTCAATTAGTTCCAGCACTGCTGCACTACTTTATACCAAAGGAGGTTCTGACCCACCTTTCTTCACCAGTTTCTGTTCCCCTCACAGAGGCACATACTAAGAGCAGCTAATGGGTAGCATGCCAATGAATAACATGGAGTCGCTTTATGTCTGACATATTGTACCATGCATTGATTTTTAATCCGCTCGTACTAGCATTTGTCATGCAGGGTGAAAGTCTGGTGTGAGAAATAGCCTCTTCATTTTCCCTGACAACTATTAACACTGAGCCAGTCTTCAGTGCTCGTGCCGCAGGCAACTGCTCCTGCCAAAAATAAACGCAAAGACCGAGGAGAGAGACGCTTTGCAAAATTAAACTCTGTCTCAAAAGTGAATAAATCAGGACAGAGAGGCACGTCCTTAATTCCTGGACACAGAAGAAACTTCAAAGTGACTGTTTACCTCTGATGAGGCAGTGGGAAAAGAACCCAAAACATTAAGACATGGCTATGCTACTGCCTGTGGATGGGGCAGTGCAGCTGTAATGGGGGAAAATAGGCTTAAACTGATCCTGGAGCCATAGATATAGGGTAAATTACAAGGGTCTTCTGGCTTCTCCATCACACAATCATGTCACAGCCTGCACTCAGCATCCTAAAGACTGTCAACTTCAGTAAAGTTCACCAAAGTTCACCATCAAAATGCACATTGGGCAGGTAGCTGTGAAAGCTGAGAGCCAGCCCCAGTAAAACACAAGACACATAGACTTAGAGGGAAATTAGATGACTGTGGCTCTCAAATAGCTCCATTGTGTATTGTGGCCTCATTAGTAGCATTGCTCATACATGAGATAGAGACAGATGTTCCTCAGCTCAGCTCCTCAGCTGAAGGCACTGGCACTAACCTAATTACAGGCAGCAGGAGGTCTGACCTGGTACCTCATCTCTCAAGGCTACTGAGAAAGAAGTAGAAATAAATAAAACAAAAAGAGCCCCAGATCATCATATTCCTGACTTGGTGCAGTTTACAACTCAGCAGATAAAACAGCATCATCCAGGTAGGTTTGCAGAGATCAGTTTCCATATTTCAGTCTAAGCCTGAAGTACCAGCCAGCTAATCCATGCAAGGTGACCAAAGAGTATCCCACACTTGGATGTGAGGTATGGAGCAGTTGCTGTCACTGGATATAGTTATTAGCAGTCAACAGAAAATTGGATAGATCTATTTGTTTTGAAAACAATAAATACATGGGCTTTCCAAAGGTCAGAGGACTCTCAACTGTCTCATATCATTATTGCTTTTTTGTCATTAGCCTCTCTTGCAATGTTATGAGGTGTTTGCAAGATGTGGACCCCCTGAGCCTTTAGAAGCATTAAAGGTTCAACTATTTATTCCCCTTCTCATTAGGGTATTAGTTGTCTGTAACATACAAAATGATGTGATGGCCTTTTCATTTAAAGCTCTGTACAGGGAGGAAAACACCCACTACTTGGGTAAATCCTGAGAACCCTAGAAGTTACTCAAAGGTTCTGTAGGATGGTAGAGAAAAAAAAAAAAAGAAGAAGAAAGGGTAAATAAAAATAAAGAAATTATGAGTAAATCAGAGATTCACATGAGATCTCAAAATTAACTACTTTGTAGGTTCAAACAGAGGTCTTACATTGTGTGAGGGGGCACATGCATTTTACAGTGATCAAAGCAGAGCTTTGAATACTTGACATAGGAGATGAAATACAAATCTGTGATTTGGCAAGTAAAAAGACAACAACAACAATAATGAGACATCAAAATAGATGTGAATGTCACGCTCCTGAGTGCAACCATAGTGATAACTTACCTTGTGGCAGAGATGAAAAGGCAGGGAATTCAAGCTCATTATTGTTGCAATTACTTTAATAAGCATATAAAATGGAATTTGGTGGGGGTTTTGCTGTTTGTTGTCATATTTGGTATTAATTTTCCTTGTGATTGTTCAAAAATTGATAAATAATGCCTTTTATTAAAATGCACAGTATGAGCAAGGTTTCCAGAGGTGCCTTGTGATGTTTGGACATTTCACTTACGTTGCCTCTACACAGAAATATACAGAACCATTTGACTGTCTATACTGTGAACTCGCCATAACTGTGACCAATTTAGCTAATATTTTCGTTTGACAGTCTCCTGCTAGGAAATACTAGTCAGGACACATTGTTATATGCCCTGCAGAGTAGAGACAGACTCTGTCCAGCCTGCTTGGCAGCAGGATTCATGTCTGTCTGCATCCTTCTCTGCTGCTATATCGTAATGCCTACACCCCAGAATGGGCAACTGAACAGTCTCCAAAAATACCCCCCTGTAGTAAACTCAGATGGAGAATGGAAAAATGCAGCATTCCAAATATCAGTACCCTTGGCCCAAAAGACTTCTCTCCTTCAGAAGCTACCAACTCAACTTCTGTGGGAGCTCCAATCCCTACCTCTCCCCAAATGTGCATATCACAGTAGAAATGACAAAATAGTGAAGGAAAATAAACAAACAGAGCAACTGTTAGTGATGGTGATGAAAGTGGTCTAAATAAATCACTTAACATCAATTTCTCCTGCTGCAAAGGTCAGAAACCTCCACTGACAACAGCTGGCGGAACTCATGGGGCTCTTCTTTTCCTGTCCAACTCCCAAGCAAATATTTGTTGTATAAGGAAATTCTCTGTACTTGCAGTAAGTATAAAATTCATCTCTTAATTAGGAAGTTTCTGCATTCTGAAGAAAATGCTATATAAATGTGAAATGTTTTTATTAACATTTAATGGAGAAATGAGTGCTATACTGACACTAGAAAATGGACTGTGTTATTTTTATACTGTGATATGCAAATATACTCATTGTTATTGCAGATTAGGAGACCGAATTTGCTAATGTTTTTTAATAATGTTTATTATATTTCTCTGACAAAAATACCCATTAAAATACCACTTAAAGAGCATGAAGACTGCAGACATCTGGAATTAATTCTGATTTTTTTTTTTAAAAAAAGCAAGTTTTAAAAATTCAAATCTGCATTTTTCTGTTTTTACAAATAGCCCACCAAATCAATATTTCAGCAGTGTGAATCAATATTTCAGAACACTGTGATATAAAGTAAAAAAAATTGGTCTATTAACATCTTTTTATTAGCGTGTCAATTGCAGTGCACAAAATTTGCACATATGGGTAAAGAAATTGTTTCCTGAAAATGTGCAAATTGCTACTTCACTGAATGTAAATGAAGTGCTAATTGCTCTTTGCAAACAATATTTATGCAAATTATGCCCTGCTATTACATTGCAGTGTGGAGTTTACATTTATATTTGATGCATTTTTTTTCTCCATCCATTTGACAGTGCCTGGACAACAGGACTTAGGATATTATTCACTTTCTTTTCAAGACATTTTATGGAGACGTGAATGGGTGAAGAATGAGAAAGGACCTGCAGGCAGTAATACATCATGACCTAGAGGGGCAGAAGATCTAAATCTGTTCTGTTATTCTGGTTCATCATTCACTAAGCAAAGTCTTTGCAATAAATGATTTATATAAAATTTACCTTTTATTCTGTTTGCCTTTTGACCTATGATACATTTGGAAATTCTCTAGAAAAGCCATTTAAATAAAAATGTCTGCTCTTTAAAACAGAACATAACTTAAAGTAACAGATGCCATCAGACCAAATATTGAATTCAAAAGGGATATGTTTGACCTTTGGAGATTTTTTTATTAATGTTAATCTAATTTTAACATGTTGTTAATTTCTCTTTTATTCTCCCATTAATGTATCCTTAATTTAGAGAATTCAACACACCTTGTCTATAATTTCCCAGTCACAAGAAAGAAGAGCCTTGAATCACTTGAAGAACATCTATTTCATAATATTCATGAACATTGACTGGAAATTTTCATGTTGAAACCTTTGAAAATACTCTGTATCCTTATTAATATTGTATTTCCTGAGGTGAAATCCTTGTACACTTGATATTATTAGTTTTCACACCAGTTTCATAGAATCATAGAATAGTTTAAGTTGGAAAAGACCTCTAAGTTCATGGAGTCCAACCATTAACCCAGCACTGCCGAGCCCATCTGTGGGGTTCAGATTGGTCTCTCATAGTTTTGTTTCCTAAAATTTGTTCTCTGATCTAAAACATGATTTTTTTTATTTTTCTCTTGATGGAGGTGATTATTGTCTACCAGAACTTCAAGATCTCAAGGCTGCTGGTAACTTGCTCCGAAAACAGAAGGCAAAAGGTTTTCAGTGAGATTCACCTTTCTGCACCAAGGGCAAAGCAAAGCAGCAGCACACCATGAAACCCTGTCTCGCGGGGACAGAAGGGAAAAAAGAAGCAGAAAAAACAATGTAAAACTCTAAAGCCAGCCTGCAGTCTGCTGTTAATTTTGGGAGAGCTCTTTGAAGCAGAGAGGGTGTGTAAGGCACAACTCAACGTAAGTGGTAGCGCTCCAGGCTTTTCATTTTGGAGCATCTCTGAAGGTTCTTCACTTTCAAAAACCTTCCTGCTGTGAGTACTTTCCCACTCAGTCACTTCTTTCTCTCGGGAGAGATGGGAAACGGGAAATTTCTTTCTTTTTCACAGAGCTTTCCATGATGGGTTACTTGAACTTCCCTAAGGAAATACTGTATCTCTCTAGTGCTAGTAGAGCTAGGCTGTGGAATACAGTTCTTTAAGAGACACATAAAACCTCTTCCCCCAGCCTTAGAGGTTGCTTCTCTGTCTCTGGAGCTATCCAGTCCTCAGGTGCTTTCCAGGGAAATTCTCAAACATCTCTCAAATTTAGCTCTAGTTCAACAATGAGAATTTCTTAGGGCTTGGATATATACACGAATTCCTCTAGCTCAGTGAGCTACCTCACCAAGCTGAGCTGCAGCAGCCACTTCTGTCCACACCATAAAATGTCTTAATTCAAATCCCCTGAAATATTTGAATTCAAACTTTCTGGGGAGTGCTTTAAGCTAATGTGGTTTACACCAAACACATCTCCTTTCTTCTTCCTGATGTCCTCCTTACCAATGCTGAATGTAAACTGCTGCACTGTTACCTGCACTTGGGACCCCAGGTGGATTCTCGCTTCTTAAGCACTGTCTTGACTTCAATTTTCCCCCTATAACAACATTCTACCTTCATTGAGTCAGACTCTGTTTATGATCACATTTTTAATTACTCCAGGGAACATATGTTAATGCTCATTCATCTTCAGATTGAGGAACGTTGCAAGAGTCGGGAGCCATATGGCTCCCATCCACAGAGAGGGAAAAGGTGTGTCAAATTCCTCACTCCATTAGCTCCCAACAAGATTAAATTTACATACAAGGCTGGGCACAGATTTGGTGCCAGCAAGATGAGGGATGAGACCTGCAGCCAGCACAGCCTGGGCATCCCTCCGAGCTGCAGGGTTCTCTAAGCATGGATCACAGCCACAGGGCACTGCAAGCCCACTCTGCCACCTCCAGGGTGAACAACCTGGAGGCCTGCAGGACCTGTTTCAAAAAATGATTAAATTTTAGCATGCTCTGTGTCAAACACTCATCAGCTGCTTAAGCGCTCAGTGTAATCAGGTGGTTTAGCCATTTTTCTGCACTGGGTATGGCCTTTTTGGGGCCAGGAAAGTGGTGTGAGGAGAGAGAAAGAGTTGCAGCCTGAGGGAGATTCCTGGGTTTTAAATTCCTCAGGTTTAAAGCCACAGATTTGAGGCTTCAGAGTTAGTGTCCTCTACTCCCTGGACCTAAAGGACACTTGTTGGGGACAGTGACTTTGGCATTTGTCAGTCCAGGTGCATTGAAGTGCACAACTTGTCCCTAAAGACAAAATCAGCACCTTCTCAACAGGTGAATAACACTGATGCAGTATTACATCTAGCAACAGTGAGGTAATGTTGCATGTAATCACATCCCCATCTCTTTTTGTTTTGAAGTAATTGTTTTACTCTTGCTTTTCTTTTGCTGTTGAGGAAGACATAATACAAGGAGCAATCTGGGTCCAGCCCTTTGTCAGGCACCCAGGACAGAAGTGCTGGCAGGATTCCAACTGAGGGCTGATCACTGGCAGATAAAGTGGTTGTAGAGATGTCACCAAGGGCTCACTTTGATCTTCACGTTTTTATTACTGGTGATGACATGTGAGACGACAAGGATGCTGTTTGCTCTTGGGCCTGAGATTGAATTTCTAGTGCTGGCAGTTAGGAGGGAATAAACCCAAACAAATCCTTGGGAACATACAGCGTCTCATCTGGTAATCAGAGGAATACAAAGGCATATTGCTATTTTAAAGTCAGATTTTCCAAGAACAACTGCAGTTTAAAATACATGTATAAATAGCAGTCCCTAGAGCCTGCTAATGCTAGTCTCCCCCTGAATCAACAGCTTCCAAATAGTTTGTAGAAGGCATCAGATTTCCTAATACCTCTTACACTGGTGCAAAAACAGTCTCACACACACACACACACAGACAAAGCAGCTATTTGGGATTTGCACCTCTGTCACTGAGAACAAGCTCTGACCCACTGTGCCCAAGTGTGAGGGAAATACATGTCTCTCAAACACATGAATATTTTATTATCCCATGACAAGGCCTCCACTCTCATCACCCCAGAGCCAGGGGGATGCTGCCAGCTCTGCTCCCAGAGCTGGCCGTCAGTCTCCCAGCATATGCCAGCTCTCAGCATCATCACCCTGCTGCTACAAACCCCCAGTATGGAGACAGAAAAGTCTTAAGAGGTGACAAGCATAACAGAGGTCCAACCCCAGTGGATATTTGATGGTTCACAGTTAGGATCCCCTAATTCACTCTGCTCTCTGGGGGCTACCTGGGTAAGGGTGCTTTCCCCCACATGAATTGCCATCTGCTCACTCCAGTGCACCAGGAAATCAGCTTCAAACCAAAGCAGCCTCATGTTCTCTTCTTGTTTTGTTAAAGTGAGTCAAGATTTCATGTTATCAGTACCTTCTTAAAAAGAAATAAAGAGAAGGAACTAAGGAAGCCGTGTTACAGTGATCCAGGCATTGTGAGGGAGGTGCCCAGCCAGCAGTGGGATTACCTACTCCACAGAAGAGCCCGCGCTCTCTCCGAGGAGGGAGGAAAGAGATGTCTGAAGGCTGAGAGCATGGAGTGAGAAGCTGTTTGAATGAATGAAAGCACCCTGCATTTTGTTGCTGTTACATTAATTCCTGGCCACTGGGAGAATAACCTGGTGTGGTAAAAGCTCCTGTCTCCCTGATGACATTTGTTCTTAATGGACAGTGTGAGTACTGCAGAGGCTGTTCCCATGCCTTTCTTCCCCTGTCAAGCTGCAATTTTACTGCTTTGTTTGACTTTGCAACAGAAATTATTAAAAACGTGATGCCAGTAGTGCTGCTTTGCTGATGTGACTCGGGATCTTCAATCTAGTGATATCTTCTCCAGTGTAGGTTATAATTTCGAGGCCAACCCTGTCAAAACCCAACACAAAAAATTCCAAGACATTGTACAATTAATATAATTTATTAAAATGACACATTAGACTGCAGGGTTTTATTTATTCCAGTAAAGTCTGCCTCTTCTCCATTTCCATTTCTAAGCTGTAATACTGGAGATGTTTAAAACAAATATATAACCTATTCATCACTGTTGGCAAACATCCACCAAAATCCAAAGTTAGCCTTGATTTTAGTCCTAGAGCAAACATACAAATAACCCATTCCCAAAGGATGGTGTAGCTTTAATTACCCTCAGCTTCTAATATTTTACTGGACATTATTTTCCAAAAGCCACTGTCTCCCTTGTAACCTTTAAATTTCCAGGCAGTTCATAGGCTCAAGGCTTCAGTTCAAGGTTCATAGGCTATAAACCATTTGCCTAAGCTCAGAAACTTTGTCTTTTCCCCAGAAAATCTAGTGAAGCTTGAGGGGTGCCCCATATTGTTGCTATACAGGAGAATTTGTTCTTCTCTTCCAAGCACATCCAGGAGAGGTTCGCTGTGACTGGCAAGGGCCACAAGCCTCAGTAAAGCATCTCTTCCCAGAGTAGTTCCTTGGCCATCAAACCACAAAACTGCCTTCCAGCATCTCAGGTGTTGTCTTCTCAACTAAACTTTTCAGAGGTCACTTTTTTGTCTTCCTTAGAGGGGAAGAAAGAGGAAGGAGGGAAAGATTCGTAAGCTACAAGGACTCCAGTGGCTAAGGACCAACTCGTTGAGATGTGCAATAGAAAATTTGCCTCATAAAATCATATTGGCCATAGGCAGAAACTATAAAACTTCACTAGTCTTCTCCTAGCATCCTGCCTGACTGCGTGTTTTTATTTTCCCTGTAACAGTACCTAGCTGCACTTCACCCCCACATATGGAACATTTAAAACAATTTCAGTGATGATTTCTGTTGGCTGAGCTTTATGTTGTATCAGTTTTTTAATCTCTGTAATCAACTGCTTGTAGAAGAGACCACATTACTCAAATCACAACGATGTATCCAGTTTAAAGTATTCCCAACTGACACATCTGGGGGTTTTGTTTGTTTCATTAAGGTAATCCAGGCAAGTCATCAATCAGTCATCAATCAGTCATCTCTGTTCCATGCTCAAGAGTTCCAGTCTATTTAATTGTTCTTCTGCTCACCTCTTCTTGTATATATCTTCCTTGTTCCACACGATGCAGGGTGCAAATATAAAACCTTTCATGCAAAGACAGCCTTGAAGCTTGTTTCCACCCCAGATTCCCCAGCAGTGTGGCAGTAAAGACCCCCTTTCAGGGAGACAGAGAACAGGAAGATATATGAACAAGAGCTTGGCATTTCCAAAATCTCTCCCACCTTCCCCGTTTTCAATGAAAACTTCAGGGATTGTGGTTGCCCACTGTTTCAGAATAGAAATGTCATTTATGGGAGCAAGTACTCTTTTCCAACCTGCTCTAATAAGCAGCTGTGAGGTAACTACCTTTGCTAGTCAGGGACTGAGTTCCTAAAATCTCTTCTCATACTCCTGGCAAAGCAACAATTTTGCTGTCATTGTTCCTGCAGCAGAGTTCATATAAAAAATGCTCAGCAAGCTTTCTCAGGGTGAGTTGTATTTTGTACTTTTTATGGTGCCGAGTGTCTGCATTTCAAATAAAAAAACATTTTAGCTGAAAACATGGAACTGTTCTTTGTGTCCAGAAAACATAATGCTATAGCGCTTTCTTTGGCTCTGAATGTACACCTATAAACACCTTAACCAGGCACGCAGCACATGCTATTTTTCCTCCCACAGCAGCAGAAACTGCCTTAGATTTGAACCTTGGAAGCAAGGGAAATGTGAAGTGGATACAGAAAGAGAGCATATTTCTCTCCAGCTGACAGCTCAAGGTTATTTCAGAAGTAAACAACTTGTTGCTAAAGAGATTTCTTTCTCTTTTCTGATAATAAAGTTGCAACCTGCTGGATTTGACTGCCTCTCATTACAGCAGAGCCGAACAGGTCAGAGGGTGGGCAGGTTCATTTTGTTGTTTTGGTGTGAAAGTGCCAAAGAGCTTTCTTTCTGTTTTGCTGAGGGAGTTAAACCTTCGATCTTCATAAGTGCAGACCACACTGGGCAAGGTTTGGCAGAAGGCAGGCAATTTCTCCAGGCTCAGGCTTCCCTTCATGCAAAATATCTCCTTATTTTCATGGGTCATAAAAGCTGGAGAAAGAACTGAAGATCAAAATTTCAAAACTCTAAGAGCCTTTACAACTTTAAAGGATAAAGAGGAGCACTCAATGTTATCACTTCTACAATAGGACAGCTGTGACAGACTGTTCAAGCATAGCAGCGAGCATCTGAAGACCCCAGTTGGGCAACATCTGACTGACATATGTCATTTGCTGAAGTCCAGAGCTACAAGACAATTTTTCTTTTGCACCTTACAAGTTTTTCCTGTAAAAGGAGGAGTATGTAACCCTTCAGGTTGTGGTGTCATGCCACCCCCTTCACAGCAAACAGTGCCAGAAAGGAACTAAAGGTGAATATTTATCTCTGAGATCATTCAGTCACGGTACAGAGGGACAGAGAGCATTGCACACACAGCAAGGCCTCCTATGAAGGAGTTTGTATTGCCACTTTTCTCCTTTTCTGCAGGTTTCATAGCTACTAATGATAAAGAAGATTAAAATTAACCTGATTAATTGATTTTGCCTTCTAGGTCTAAGTCCTAGCCCTCCAAGTGGATACTGAACTGCCCATTACAGCAATAGCAAACTGCTGTCTGCACTGCAGCTGGCTCTCCCAGCTTCATGTTGTTTTCCCTGTGTTGTACCTGTATGCTTAAAAGACAGTTCAAAGTCACAGATGGGCAGCTTTAATGGCTCACTACCTTGGGAAGGGAAAGTCCTGGTCTCTTCTCCCCATCTTTTCTTTCCCACCATTCTCCTGCTGCCTGGGATGCTCTGGTCCTCGGCGGATCCTCAGAGAATCTCTTGCTGATCTAACACAACTGGCACAAAGTTAGGGTGTTAAAAAGCGGGTTAATTTATAGATATATATTTATATCTGGGGGGTTTCCAGATGAGTGGGTAAAGTTGGTTCTGTGAAGAGTGAGAGAAGCACTTGAGCTCACACAAGGAAGGAGGCAGGGCCACAGCACTAAGCCTGTGGGTAGGGGCAGTAAAGTAGGACTGGGTCTGCCAGGAACAGCAACAGCAAGCCGGTTCAGCCTTCCTGGCAATCCACACTGAAAAGGTTCTTCATTAAGTAAGCTAAGGGAGACAGAAATTAAAGGCAAGAAAAACAGGTCCACAAGGATGGAGTTGATACCCTTCTCTTGGCAGGCAGCTGCTCCACAGGTCTTCACCCACCGTACACCAACAGCCTGGTGCCGCAATGTGGCTCATGCAGCAAAGTCTGGTGCTAAACCCAGCCTGGGGTCTGGAGCCCTGAAATGGGATAACTGCACCCAACTTCCACACCAGAGGAAATGGCAGAATTGCCCTCTTCTGGGAAAGCAAGGAGTTTTCTGTGTAATGCAGGGGTGATGTCTCATCTGGGAGTCACCACCTGGGAGAAGAGGGACAGAGAACAGTGCAGCCATGAGGTCACCACAGCCCCACATTGTGGATGCTGCTACAGCCCTGTCCAGAGGCCAGAGTAACCAAGACAGGCTTCTGTCATCTGGGCTTCCCTCCCTGCGAGTCCCAGTCCTTAGCTCCAGCACTGGAGGGGGTGAAGGACTTTGCCATTAGTAAAAGGTCAAATCGAGAATGACTATTAAATTTATGGATAACAATGAAATGGAGAAAGGCAGGATCACTAGAGGTCAAAGATGTGGAATGAGCAATTCCTTACTGAATTTTTTTAGAGCGTTCCTAGGTTGCATGGAAAAAACAATTAAGTGGTGTACTTGCAGCATCTAATATTTTAAGTTTGCTTTAATAGTCCTTTACATCATTATGATCAGCGCTGTGAGTGCATAAATATCCCCATCTCTTCAACATTTTCTTCTTGACAGGTTAGTTTTCTACCCACAGAGATATTGATGAGACACTTTTGTGCTCCAGATATGTGCATTTTTCTGCATTTTCAAATAGAAACCACCATTATCTTTTTGCAAGCTGAATATTTTTTATACATCATTTACTAGTGACTAATGTGTGCTTCACCCATGGGCTTCAAGGACTGTCATTTATCTTTCATAATGACCACAAGTTCTTAAACAACCAGCAACATTCTGGCTGCAAAAGATGATCACAGAAGTCTCTTAGTTACAGCAAACAGAAACAGAGCAAAATGTATGTTACAGTTCACTTTGGAAACAACAAAAAAATTACTTATTTCTCTTGTGCAAAATGCTATTTAACGTAAAAGAAAGTTTTAAATAATGCAAAAATGTACAGTTTTATTTCTGTTCCTGAAGTCAGTTTGTCATCTGGGAAAAAGCAATGTAGCTGCAGTAATAATCAAAAGTAGCCTACAACACTAAACTTTCTAGAGTGCTGACTGCCCGAGAGTATTTACTGCCACTGAATATTTTCTATATCAAGGTTATAAGCAACTATAATTGCACATTATATTTAGGACAAAGCCACTGTGGGCACAGGAAGCAAAATACTAATGTTAAGCTAATGTTTCCATATGAAAGCATATTGGATGCAGTTTTCTGCAGCAGATGATGTATCCTTTAAAGCAGTCAGATTAGCCATACAGTTTTTCAGTGCATTGCCTTGCAGCAGCTGGCCAAGTTTGTGCCAGAGCATGCTGCCACATCTCCTGGATAGAAGCTGACAGGCAATGAAATCTCCCCTTGGGTTAAACATGAGCAAGAGAGACAGTATTGCAGACAGAACTCACCCTTCAGGCCACACAGGCTGAATTTTGGGAACTCTGCCCAAGCTGTGCCAGTCAGAATGTTCAAGAAATAAATTCTGAGCAGTTCCGCAGGTGGTAGGAAACCTTTGGGTCCTTACAAACATGTATTTCCAACTGTTGTCTGAGTCACTCCCAGTGACAATATGAGCTCATTTTTCACGTGTTTCTAATGATTTCAAGTGCCTATCTGACCTTGATTTTCGTGGGAAGGAAGCTCAGTGCTTGTTTTGATGTCTTCTTGTCAGTATTTCCTCTTCTACAGTTTTACTGGCAGCTCAACAAATAGTTTCCCTAGTGCCAAATAAGTTCCAGCTATGCAACAATTTTTCCACATGCTTTCACATACTATAAAACAGCTTTATCTCCATTCTGTGTCTTGAGGTTGAGTTATTTTTTAGTATCTTTCCTCCTATTAATAAAAGGCAATGGAGTGACAAATGTATGTTTTATGCAATACACATCACTGTGGATGGATCTTGCTGCTTCCAAGGGTGCAGCCAGCTTCTGCTGTATGCAGAACCTACACAGCCTTCCTCCTGTCAACAGGAAAACCAACAGAAAGCATAACCCCAGGGAGCCTTTCACCAGTACTATCAGCCAGGTGAAGGAGCAGGTTCTCTGCAGGGGGAGACCAGAGCCAAATCTAAACAGAAACCTCTTTACCTTCTTTGGAGACATTAAAACCTCCAGGGACAGAGAATCCACCACCTCCCTGGGCAGCCCATTCCAATGTCTGATTACCCTCTCTGTAAAAAAATCCTACCTAATATCCAACCTAAACCTCCCCTGGCAGAGCTTAAGCCCATGCCCTCTTGTCTTACTGATAGTTGCCTGGGAGAAGAGATCAACTCCCACTTGGCTACAACCTCCTTTCAGGTAGTTGTAGAGAGTGATGAGGTCTCCCCTGAGCCTTCTCTTCTCCAGACTGAACAACCCCAGCTCCCTCAGCCTCTCCTCATAGGACTTGTGCTCAAGTCCCTTCACCAGCCTTGTTGCTCTTCTCTAGACCTGCTCCAGCACCTCAATATCCTTCCTGAACTGAGGGGCCCAGAACTGGACACAGTACTCCAGGTGTGGCCTCACATTCACAGAAGGGCAGCATATCTTTCCCTGTCAGGTGTGCCTATAATCAATAGTATTATAGATAATATTGACAACAGATTATTACAAAAATCATCCCACTTTACACGTGTAAACTTTACCAATTTCTGGTTTCAAGTACCTCACAGTTTGATATCATACCAGATTCTACCTGATTACTGACATCCCTTCAATTCTTGCTCTCTCCACCTTTCCATGCCTCTCTGTAGAAGCCTGTCCAGACCTGATAAGTGTATCTGATAAAGAGCCTTGTTTTTTCTACCTACATAGACTCTGTTCATTGCTTTTGGGGGCAGAGATCCACAGCAGTAGATTAAGATGAATGTTTTCTAAGCTGATGACTAGTTCATAATGCTTCATTTATGGGTTATAAAACCACAGTATCTGTAAGAGATCAGAGAGATCTAATTTTCAGGGTCTGAGAATCTGGAAATGAAGACTATGGCAATTCAAAGTCCCTGAGATAAACTTTTCCCATCTTTAAAAGTTACTAATTGACAAACATAATTGCAATGAAGCATGTTTTCATATCAGAGCTCATAAGTGTGTTTGCCCAGGTATGCTTCTTTTGCTCCTCCAAAATACTGTCGCTGATAAAGATGGATGGCTTTTGACAAGGAACATGAATCATTTTCAGGAATCTGATGAGGCAACTGTGTGCTCAAATGGTTTTGCATGAGTCCAAAAAATGCTGAGCTTGGAGAATACCCTTGTCTCCATGGGTGTTTTGTAGCATCAGTAATACGTACCTTGGGAGCACTTAATCTAGAGTATCAACACTATTTATGGCGTCTGGAGTTTTACATGGCTAAAGTAATTATTATGATAAATGCCAGCAATATTTTAAAATTAACATTGAAGTTTCCTTCGATTTAGCAGCAGAAGACACTTAATTGGCAAAGATGGGATTACAGTAAGTTCCATTGCTAATTAGGGTCTGATTTTGCATAGCTGATGCACAGAGGGATCTGTATTTTCATCCTGAAGTCAGTTGGTTTTCTTGAATTCCAGAGTGCTGGAGTGGCCAAAAGATCAGGTCTGGTGGTTGTTTTCCTTGTTCACCTTCTCAGTGACTTCGGCTTCACCTTTTCCTCCTGGTGCAGGAGTCAAGAAGTCTTCTGTGCCTCTGAGCATAACCTAAGGCTTAGCTGGCAGATGGACAGAGAAGTCCAACTCCATCTATTCCTTCACCGCTGTGGTAACTCACACAACCAATAATAGTAGAGAGGCTCAAGAATGGTCCCCAGCTTCCTCCAAACCACTTCCAAAGCACATGAGTGTAGATCTTCTTATCAACCCTAGGTCACCAAAGGACTGGGACAACTCACAGGCAACTTGGAAGCTATCACCACCATCAGTAAGAGAGCAGGACTGAACTATGGTCTCCAAAGGAGCAGGTTCAGCCTCTGCTATGGACTGCTCTGGAGCTGCAACAGATCATTTGTGGCCCAGGAGTGTTTGGCCAGTAAAAAGTTACAATATCACAGTCTAATTTCATCACCGTCTAATTTTTGTGTGCACCCCACTAGTTAAAAACTCTCCAATATGATAACCCTTCCTCTGAATTTGTAAAGGAGTTTAGAGGAATCCCCAAATATTGAGCTATCAGAAAGTTGTCTGAGAAATTAAATATTCTGCAAGATCACATAGTTGAACCAGTCTAATGGTCACTGCATTGAGAGAGGTTAGTCCTTGTCCCTGCAGCCTACCTGCTTTCTTTGTCCCATGCTCCCAGCTGTGTGTTCCTGCTTCTCTATTTGTGGCTGAGGTGATTTTCTTGGTCCTTGCTGGACTGATAGAACTTGCCAACCTGGCAGAAAACGAATGCAACAGAAAGTTGTGTTGGGTCATGCTAAGGTCAGGCTGGCAAACCAGGGCTGCTGCTGGAGTGCACGTGAGGGTGAGAAAGGAAGTGGAAGAAGAGAGACCTCTTTTTTTAGTGAAAATTAATAATTGGGTCACCTTGACTGTGTTGTGTGATTGTCTTAGTTTAAATGAGACACAAGGGTATTGCCGAGGATGGGTTATGAGGCAAGACTCAAACTCCTCCTCTAAGCGATGGTAAATCCGGAATTGAGAGGCTCCAATTGAGAAAAAATGTGGAAAAAGGAAAAAAATAACAGCCCTTTATTAAAGGAT
>JAWWLV010000179.1:55588003-55625586 GCA_035041135.1 Platyrinchus mystaceus
CCCCTTTCACACAATGGGCAGGGGGAAGGGAAAAAGAAATTCCTACTTAGTTTTCATTTGGCTTAAACCATGACAGTGATCATGCCTTACATTGGGGAAGGGAAATTTCTGTTTCAGAGTACACTCAAGCAAGGCAAAGTCTTTTCCGCTATCCTTTCAAATCTGCTGTAAAGTCAAATGAGCTAAGAACTACTTCTTGGCAGTAAGATAATTTTGGGGAATACTCCATTTCAGCACTTATCTCTGCAGAAGATAGATATATTTATGCCAAGAAGGCAGAACAGGGAACTCTCCACTGCTCTTAGTTCATCTCTTTTCAGGAACAGCTACAGTTTTTTAAACTCTGAAAAAAAAAAGAATGGCTTCTTTCTTTTGTCAAACACTTGATCCTGCCTGTAGTACATCCCTATACCACCCTTCAGGGCCACAGCCTTTAGGCACTAACCATGCCTTGCAATCATGGGAGTATTACCAAAATATAAACTGCATAATAAAGTGAATATTAAATTATACACAGGCATAATTTCCCCTTCCCCCTCTTTACCACCAGCGAGTTAAAGGAGCCCATCTTTCACAGACATGTCACAGAGCTATGGTTTATGCCTGGGAGAAAATTACAGGGCAGTTTTTATAGCAACTCAGTAAAGGGATGCTCACAATGCAAATAAAATGCAGCACATCCGTGCAACACTTTATGATGGCCTGGCGTCCTGCAGAGCCATCAACAGGCTACAGGTCTCCAGCGTGTTTCTACATGGGTTCCTTCAGCACATGGGAGAAGGTGATGGCACCTGCTATGTCCATCCCCTGACCTCTTTTTCTGTGGTGCCTCAGCTCCACCAAAGTTTTTAAGCACTGAGTTAAGTTACAAATCGTGCTTTCTACTCAGTGTCCTCTGTCCCTGAGCCCTGCTCACAGCCCCTGATATTGCTAATAAAAGACTGTCTGTGCTGTTTCAAAACGAGCAAAAGTTTCAGGCGTTGAACAGAGTCAGCAGATACTTGATATAATCATATTTTCAGCTTCAAGGTCTTCATTTAACCTGAACACAAACTGCAGGGCCTTTCCCTCTTTTCCTCAGGAATTACTCCTGTTTTGCATTCCAGAACACTTGTCACCCTGGTGAATATTAATTAAAAGTTGCAATTAATTAAAATGTCAATTAATTCCTTTATTTTATTCTTCAGGGTAATCTTGTATTCTGTGCAAGAGAGAGCAGCAAGCAAGATTACCAGAATGAGATAGAACAAATTTCAGTGTTAAGTGCTGCACTTTGAATTCTGGCAGAAGTGATTGTCTGGCCAACGGAGAGAAAGAGGTTGAGGGAGTGCATCCATGACAGCAGACAGACCAGCATATTGCAACAGTTTGGGGACCACCTATGGCCAATTTACAAATTCCAGCTGTGATTTTATGAGTGCTTGGTTCATTTATGAGTTGGGATCGTCATTTATTGCGGGCTCGCAGCTTATCTTAGAGATATGGGATTGCAACTCAATGACCACCTCTGAAATAGGACATGACAACTGTGCTACAGCAGAGCAACATCAGCTTATGGCCTCAGCAAAACTGTTTTTCTAGACCTAAATTCTACCAGGGTAGAAATCAAGCAGAAAATCACCAGTGAGACCACAATGGGGGCAGGAAGGGAATAGAAGCTGAAACTACAGATTTTTTTTTCACTGGAGTTGAAAACTTTTTGAATCAAGGAAAATGTGAATGTGGGGGGAAACTGAAAGAGTCAGCAGAAGTGCTGTAGTTATCCCAAGAAGCAAGTGCAAAGGAGTTAATTTTGGGATAGCAACAGCTTTGCCCTGTGGCATAAACTTACCCCAGGTGTTGCTGAAACAAAAACACGTATATTTGCACATGGTAATTGAAAAGAAATGAACTTCCTATCCAGAATGTCACCATGAGAATCATTATTTTTTTTGCATGTAATGTGGGAATTCTGATCAGTCCCTTCCACAGACACTACTATCTTTAACTTGTTTTAGAAGGAGAACACTAATCACAGCGATAGCCGTGGGAGTTTAAAAACATAGGGATAAAAATTCCCATACATGTAAAATCAACATATTGGCATTTTGTTTACCTGGAATTGTTGATCTTCTACTCTGTTATTGTTTAATTTCCTTGCAAAGTTTCTCAGAAACCATAGTTATTGTATCTTGCTTCCTCCTCTTCCTCTCCAGGGGCAGGGCTTTCCAGATCAAGGCAAACAATGAGTTTGCACAGCGTCCTCACCAGACATAATTAAATGCTGCTTTGTAAACCTTTCCTGTCAGCTTACACAGATGATTCTTTTTGAGAAACCTAAGTTGCCTTTTAAAATGTGATTTGACTTTAATAATAACTGACCACAAAATGCAGTGCAATATAAATACAGCCGTTCCTTTTCTGTTTTGTGTTTTGCTACAGTATTTTTCTAAACTCAGTTACATTATCACAACAAGCAGGATTTTTCTTACCAAAAAAGTCAGCAATGTGTCTTTTGTATCTAAGCAAGTCACCTTGGCTCTGTCTACAGACACAGAAGCACTTCCAAGACATCTCTCATCTCATTCTAAAATAGATGATATAAACACTGGTCTCAAATACCTTCTTTCCATTCACTGTAGCAGGGGCCATGCATTACCAGCTCTGAGGTAAAAACAGACATTACAGGGCAGGTGGCAGGCAACTTTTTCTATGAATCTTTACTGGATAGAGAAAACCCAGAATCAATCTCATTTTTTATTATGATATTGCATCTTTAATGTCAGTTCTGTAATGGTTGGGTCTCCCATAATAGAGGACATTAATTTGAGTAAAAATCCATAATTACTTTTCGCTCATTTTGGCTTTTATACAAAAATTGCAGAGTAAAAAAAAATAACCTCAGGTTTCTAAGGTGGTTTGTTTTCAAGTTCAGACTGTCCAGTGATGTGGTTGCAGGTTAGCACACAGAAATCATGTGTTAGATTTGACCATGCACTATTTTGCTCAGGAGTTACATTCATCTAATGGAGAAACAAGGCGGCATCATGACACAGTCCCAAAGACCACCAGTGAGTTTCTCTTAGCAAGACCAGCTCTGTGTGTTTCTACCTTATAAAGAGGGGAGATGCTATTCCAAATGGGGACTTCAAGGTTTTTAACTTTCAAAGACTGAAATGGGAGATCTGCTCAAACCAGCACTGCCGCTGAGAAAGGCACATGAAACTGGACTACATTATCTGCTTCTTCTGAGATTGAGTTTTAGTGGCTGAGCATTTGAAATTGCTGTCTCTAAAGTTCCAGCTGGGGTGTCAAAGGGTTTCATTTCATCTCTGTGAATTTGCTGGCGGATCCTTTCACTTACACCCAAAAGCATAATGCTCATCTCACATACAAAGGAGATGATACTTGCAAGTTATACCACAATTTGCAGCAGTATAACTGCAAACTGGAGGCTCAGGCAGCTGGAGTTTATTGCAGTGCAGTTCAGGCAGTATGTTCCTTTTGCTGTCACCTCCAAATAGTCCCTGTCCCCATAGGTTTCTTCCCTGTTCTTTTGAGACAATCCATCCTGACAATGCCCATGCAGTAGTGGGAAAGAAAAGCATGGATTGTCTTGACAGAACTCTTTAAATAAAGTCAATTGACTGGAAAAGTGAGTATCTGCCTAAGGCACCTTACTCTGGAAGGACCCAGGTTACTGTGCTGCACATTCTTATAACAGAATTTGTCCAAGCTTCCTCCTGTGATAGCAAAAAATAACTGTCTAATTGGGTAGGGCAGAGCAGCAGATTAGCACACAGTACACTGAATAACATCCCAACATCTGCTGTCACAGATTTGCTGACAGCTGTTTCTGCAGAGTAGCTGGAAAGTCTGATAATCCTAAACATGAAATTTCTTGTTATCTGTGCAAAGGCAAGTGCCAGTCTCTAATATGATCCTAAAGGATGATCTGCGGTTTTGAGTAAATGCTGCCAGCCATGCCTGGAGGTCTCCTTCTGCACATCCCCAAGAACACACAGCTGGACACAGCTACACAAGGGCTGCCTCCCACAGGGTGACACTTCTAGCAGCCTTCCAGTACCTAAAGGGGCAATAGAAGAACTGGAGAGGGACTTTTGACAAGAGCATGGAGTGATAGGACAAGAGGGAATGGCTTCAAACTGAAAGAGAGTATGTCTAGATTAGATATTAGGAAAAAACTCTTTACTGTGATGGTGGTGAGACACTGAAAAAGTTTCCAGTTAAGCTGTGGATACCCCATCCCTGGAAATACTCCCCTGGAAACAGTCAAGGACAGACTGGATGGGGCTTTGAGCAACCTGGTCTAGTAGAAGGTATCCCTGGACATGGCAGGTTGGATTGAGACTAGAAGATCCCTTCCAACCCAAACCACTCTGTGATTCTAGGATATATATGAAGAGGCACTTCTGGTCCCCAAGGGGTGTTTTTCATACTCCATGGTTTTATTCTATTGGAAGCTTCAGAGAGGATCCAGTTTGAAGACCTCTGCCAAAGTGAACCCTGGATAGACTCATGACTGGTGTGGACATTCCATAAAAGTTCTGAAGCCTTTGGAATATTTTTACAAAAAGTTTTCCTTCACCAGGTCCTGATTAACATGGGTGGGAATGAACAATAGCATGCCTGTTCTCTCTCTTTAATGAACCCATGTCCAACCAGACTGTAAAGGGCAGTGGAATTCAGCACAAACATACAGTTGGGTTTATTTTGCAGTGAAGACCCATTCTTGCAGGCACTCAGAGTTTATGTGTGAGCAGGGGTGGACACCAGGCAAAGAGCTGTGTGAACAAGACTGAATTCTGCTTCCCTCATCCCAGGTTTAGCAGAGATGTGTTTGTGGAGTTTACCAGGGCATTAGTGCTGTGAAACAGTCATTTTCTGATGAGCCGAGTCCTATGCTGAAACCTGGATGTAACATTTGGTGGCTACAACTTATTTTAACTTCAATGGTAAAGAAGGAGAGCAAGGCAAAACTCTGAAGCTTTTCCCTAATTAGCATTTTAAAACCTGCTCTTACTGTAAATGACACACAAACACAAATAACAGCAAGAGTCAATCCTAATAATGCTTTTGCAAATCACAGTTATCTGCATGGCAGAGCACAATCAGCAGCAACACCAGACACGTGTGAAAACCTGAGTACAGGCATTACTGAAGAGGCCCATTAAACACAATTCTCATTCCTGGTTTCACAGATTAGTGAGTAGCTGCCATGCCCAGATGCCATTTCATGGCCAGGTAGCAGCAAGGGAGAAGCAGAAGTTCCCTCTGTGGTGGGTGAACTGGGCCCTCTCTGACAATTGGGATCACGTGTAACCCTTTGAAACACAGAAATCCTAAAGAAAAAAGTTTAACCTCTATGAAGAGCAGTATCAAAAATTGCCAAGCACTGCTGTAGCAGGTCTGTCAGATGGGGAGAAAATGGGAATATTTCTCATCTTGGTGTTTTGCCAGTTAAGGACGCAGTTCTACAGAGCTGCCTCTTCCCACAGTGCTATAGATTTTGGATTTGCTACTGATGAGTCACAGGGATATTGCTCCAAATGCAATTTTATGTTGATGCCACAGGAACTTTTAAGTTTGGTTTTAAAGACATGATTTGCAGATCCAATTTATGCTTCTTCAGGACACACCTCTTAGATGGAGATTGCCAGTGCCCTGCCCTGTCAATTGGTGGCTGCATTTCCCCCAACACATCAGCTGCTGTCAACAAGGCAAATTTGACTCTGCCTGAGTGCATTATCAATGAAAACTGCTGTCCTTGTGACACTTATAGTACATCCAATTGATGCATAAGAGACACCAAACCTCCTATTTTGTTGCTCCAACAGGTGCCAATTTCAGAAGTCTAAACACTGATTTTAGAAGTCAAATGCATGCCGCTGATATATTAAAGCCTGTACTTCACAAACAAAAAACCCTAAATAAAACTGCACCCATTTAAGGTGCCTGGATGTCCATGTTATCTTTGCCACCACAAGCATATTCCCCATTCCCTCCTTTTGCCTACTTTCCAACATTTGAAGGGATTTGAGGTGTGAAACAAAGCAACTCACATAGGTGTCTCCTCCAAAAAACGAGGAACTAAAAAAACAGAAGGGAACTGCATTGCACTACTTACATATAGAAATTATCACCATCCCCAACACACCTGAATATCACCTATTCATGTTTTGCTATAGCAATGGCAGCACTGACCAAATAACAAGCTCCATGTGGATGCTACAAGAGAAGGTCCTTACTGTGAGGTGGATGATATGATTCTCTGCACAGACCTCCTCCTGTGGCCTTACAGTGACAGTGATGCTGTGTGCTACAAGTGACTTGGGGAATTGGTCCCTTATGGTGTCCCATGGTCACCATCACCACTCCAAAGATATCACATCATATGGACCATTTCAAGAAAACAACAAGAAGAGAATTGAATCAGCCCTGAAGGTATTGGAGTAGTGATACAGAATCACAGAAACACAGAATGGGTAAGGATGGAATGGACCACAGTGGGTCATCTGGTCCAACCTCTCTGCTCATTCAGGGTTATCCCAGAGCAAATTGCACAAGACTGTGTCCAGATGTTTCTTGGATATCTCCAGTGAGGGAGACTCCACACCCTCTCTGGGCAATCTGTTCCAATCTGCAGGCACCTGCACGGTAGAGTTCTTCCTCATATTCAGGTGGAACTTTCTGTGCATTGGTTTCTGCCCATTGACTCTCATCCTACTGCTTGGCACTACTGAGAAAAGCCTGGCTCCATCCTCTTGTCATCCTCCCTTCAGATATCTACAGACTTTGATAAGATCCCCTCTCAGTCATTTCTTCTCGTGACCGAGCAGGCCCTCAGTAAGATCTCATAAGAGAGATGCTCCAGTCCCTTAATCATCTTTGTTGCTCTCCACTGGGTCTGCTCCCCATGCAACCAGAGAGCTTGCACATAGTCTCTGCTCTTTTCCAGGTCTGATTCACTGTAAACTGAATCACAAAATCACAGAATATCCTGAGATGGAAGCAACCCACAGGGGTCACTGAAATCCAGTCCAGTTGGGCCAATATCCCACAGCAGTACGGAACTTCAGTTTTTCACAGTGACAAATAAAACTGTTGTGTCATGCAAAAGTAAGAATGTATTCTCCATACAACTAAGATCTTATCTTGGAAGCAGAGTTGTCCAGCAAAAGTCATTGTTACCATCATGTACCTCACACCGTAATTAGTTCACACACAGGTTAATGTTTGGACCTTTCAGCCTGGAGAGAGACTTTTTTAATTTCAGCAGAACATATTTCATTTCATTAGTTTATTACAGTAATTATTTTTGTTATTTCACATTTTTAGTGCTTTGTAATTAAACCAGGAGCTGTGACAGAGCATGAGTTACAGTGCAGGGCCTCACGCTTGTGTGTTCCTAACCAGGAGCCTGAGGGCTGTGTGCCACCGAATGTGGGAACTATGAATTTACTGGGCTGTAAATGATACCCTCGTGTGTCTTGTTGAGAAGATAAAGCAGCTCACAAAGCAGAGGATTTCAGGAATAAGGATAAAAACCTGCACTGATCCCTGGACTAAACTGGACCACTGCACAAATAATCAGAACATTACTGCTTCCCTGGTACCCCAGAAACATTACCACAAACTCACATTTTATCCTTAATTTCAGTGGCAGACACAAAATACTTTACTCAGTGTAAAGTAATGAAGTTTATTTATTGATCTCTGTGTCTTTCCATCAGCAGAAACTCAGAGGGGTGCTGGCCATCCAGTTGGGAGGAGTATGGTCACAGTCTGTCCAGCTGGGAAGTTAGCCTGATTCTCTAATCACAATCTCACAGACCTGACAGAAGCCAAAGGAAATGTAATTCTAGGGCACATGGACACTTAAATCCCATTTTAAGCATGATTAAGGTTTAAGTGCTTGAGCCTCCCTGGCCTCACTGGCTTTCACAGGCAGTTTGGGTTTAGGACCAACACTTTATGTGTTCCCCTTTAATTTATGCAGCTAGAGGTGTGTTTAGCCATATTAATAGCAGGTATACTTTATCCCATTGATTTAGGAAGATGAGTCTTGGTTTCCAAATAAAATCAGTGCTCAATACTTCAGCTTAATGACTTTGCAAAGGTCAGAAGCCATACAGACTGACCCTCTGTGTGCTTTACCCATTGCTCACATGAGATACAAGCCAGTTTATACCTCTTTCAGGGAACATGTGTTCATATGTGTTCATATGTTTTACTTTAGATTTGTCCCAGTTAAGAGCACAGACACACTCAAGGCCGACCCTGGATTCCCATGGTCCCAGCAAATCCTTTCCACCAACAGCCCCAGGGTGCCCAAACCACAGCTTGGAAATGAGGCTTAGCCTCCTGGCTGAGCCAAGCAGTAAATCATTACGTGGTTCTGAAGAAAATGAGAAATAACATTAAAAAGGGTTTGGGGTGGGAGACCAACACCTTTTGAGTTTTGGCCATTTGTGTAATTATGAAGCCAAATTCCAGGGCTTTGTGATCAACTGCTAATTTTGCTGTGAAGTACAATGTAGGAGCAGCATCTCCATAAGCCACATAGGCAGTGCAGGGATCACCAGGATCCCTTCCAGGTAAATAGCCTTGCCCATGTGAAGAGCTAGAAGGATCTTCCTCCCCATATCTAGGTCATTTCAGTCGTGCCTCGAAAAAAAAAAAAAAAAAACACCCACAGAAAAACCCACAACAAAACCAGGTCTTGTCCCTTGACTGTGCCTCGGCAAGAAGCTGTCAACACTCCTCCTCACCACAGAGCTCTCTTTGCAGCTTTGAGAAACAAACACGTCATTTATGGTCTTATGAAGTATTCCTGTTTTATATGTGATGCATTCAGACCAATCAATCTTCTGTCTTGGTGGCCTGTTTAGAGACTTACAGAACTGGCATTGATTAAATGCCTATAATAGAGAGCATTAATTTACCGGTCAGTGGAAAAATCAGCATTGTAAATTGTCCCAGTCAGTTTGTATATCACCAAACGATATGCAGTGTGTTCCAGGTGTATGTACTGAACTGCTCTCATACATAAAGCACATTTAATTAGCAGCACCAGCATTGCTTCAGCCAGCCATAGGCAAAGGTCTGAGTATTATTCTGCTGCTCTCCCATAGGGAGCCGACAGCATCCCATGGGACTGGGAAAGAATTGGCATATTCCGTTCTTTTGGTTATCATACTACACTGTTTGTAACCTAGTTAAGATTACTTTTTGCCATAAAGGGGAGAAAAGCATTCTGTGTTTGTGGAAGTACTGGAGGCTCCTTCATCTGCTGAGTTTGTGATCCCAGCTGAAATATAACATATTATGCCCTTGGAGAACAAGGAAGTAAATCACTGTACTGTAAGGGGAGGTAGGAAATAGTTTCTCTTGAGCAGTGAAACAACATTAGATTTGCATTGCCCTAATAAAAAAATGTTCAGATTCAGACTGTAGGTAGCTATCTCAAGAGGAGGTATCCAGCTCCTTATTGTGGCTGTAGAGGAGGGCATGAGGGTGAGAGAGGAATGAGCTGAGTTAGGAATAACTGGGTTTAGCAAAAGGAAAAGCAAGGAATTGCCCTCTATAGGTGCCTTGGGTCACTGAGGACAGAGATGCTCAGTAGCCCGTGTTAGGGGAAAGGCGAGGAGAATGAGTGAAACATGGCAGCAAGGAGGAGGTGAGAGCAAAGGCAAAGCTCATATCTGCTTAAAATTCTCACCTTTAAGCTTTGTCCAGGCAGCTTCACACCCCCTGCAGCACTCATGGCACCCTGCAGCTGCTACAGTCTGAATCCCTCCTCCCCAGCCATGGCACAGCCACAGCAGCCCCTGGATTTCAAACCTCCATCTCTCAAATCAGAAAACATCAAGAAAAAGAAAGGTCAAATTCATCCTGCCTTTATTTTCCAAATATCCACAGAAGGAAAGGAGATTCTTCCTGTGAGCAAAATAGGCTGTTCCTGCCTCAGTGTTTCCTTTACAAAGGCAATGACTTCAGATCCATCAGTCTTTCTCTTCCCATCCTGACAGCACAAGTGTGGTTTCCTAAGGCCCATCAGCACTTTCCACCCTCAGGCATGCAGGACCTTCGAGGGCTCGAGGTTTTGGGATTGCAGAGTAAAGTTAGTTCACCCAGACCTCCCAAGGACTCCCTTACTCAAAAGCTCCTGGTGCGAGAGTCAAGATGGGATCTCTCCAACTGTCAGCCCTGAAGAATTAATCAAAGAGATGAAAATCCCTCCTGCCATTCATCACTGCTGATAAAGGTCCTGCCACCAGCACTGAGCTCCCAATTTTGCTGCTGATGCATGAGGCAGGAGGTGACCCAGTTCACTCTTGCAGAGCCGTCGTGACTCTGCCATGCAGTGCTGCAAAAACCTTGTGTGCACCAGAGACTTGCACAGGCACAGCTTCAAGTCACGTACGCCTGGTAGGAGTTATGCAGAAGGGTAGTGTAGCATCCTTTCAGAGATTAAGGTCAAGGATTTGGAAAACAGTTCATGATTTCAACAGTTTCACTCTTTCTGGGTGACCAGTTAAGCTATTTTTAAAGGCTCATATCTTCACAGAACTGAAGAGTTTTTGGCAGCTTCTGGAAAGCAGATCTTTTCAAGAGCAGAGTAAATTTTTCGGTACAAAAACTACTAAGCTCTACCACTGAGCTGGTGGGCAAGCCCTGCTTGAGGCTGGAAGCATTGTTGGTTGCTGGGAAGCAAAGTGGATGGTTCAGTCATAGTCAGCACTATAACCGCTTCCAGGCTGAGGCAGGTCTTATCCCTCTCAGGTGTCTGGGTCTGGCTGGGGAGATGAATGTCCAAAGCTTAAGGTGTGCAGTATCCACTGCTGTGCTTCCAAAAACTTGAACAGCCTCACATAAATGCCCAGAATCTGCTCCACACTCACTTTAGTCCTTGCACAAAGGGTTAATTTTACTTGCAGAGCTCCCTGCTATGCACAAGTAAATCCCAGTGCATTTTTACCAGAATGATTTATAAGCCGAGTTTAGAAAACTCTGGTCTCTGAAGTCTGTTGTCAGAGTTAATGGGGCAAGAATATAGACTGCAGCATCTTAGAGTTACAGTCACCTCTCGATAGCGGCCACCTGACAGTTTCAGATCCCGATCTCTGCTGTGTTTGTCCAGGCTGGAGTCACACCCCCAGCTGCCGTATGGAATTGCCTTTCCTTATGGACTGCAGGGCCAAGGTGAGGCAGAGATTTTTTCTTGAACTTTCCATCAAAAGGCTGAATCATTTGCAACAACCTGTGGTTTGTTTGACTTTCCCCCTTTCATTTCATCCTGCAAAAAGGAAAAAAGAGTTTAATTTGTGAACTTCACATTGCTACCCAAAATGAAGGAATGGAGGTGACTGGCATAGAAAGAGAAAGGAATGTGGTGTTTTGCATGGCCATGACTTGTTTGCAACCATGGAGAGTAGTATGGTTACTATCAGGCCTCCCAGAGCAAGGATCCCACATAACAAGACCAAATGCTACTAGATGAAGGCACCCATGTTGTATCTCTGTCTTTGAGGGTGGCTCAAATTGCCTCATAGAAACCCACCTAGACAAGATTGTTTCATCAGCTGACAAATTCCCTGAGGCGCTAAAGGATATTTTGCCTGTTTGATAAAAGGTTTCATATTAAAGAAAAAAGCAAAATGAGAGAAAAGCTCTCTATGTGAAGGAAAGTCAGGCATAAACTGAAAAACCTGTATTATGCCCCAACTCTCCTCTCTAGTTCCAAGAAGCACAGACAAGATATAGGCAGCAAGACAAAATGAAAGAGCATCAAAAAGCCACCTGAGTACCAAGAATGAAAAATGTGTAAAAAGCAAAATCCTGGCTAATAATTAGGTCATTGATATGTCATTTTCTGAATTATCTAGGAGGAAAACAAATGAGAAACGTGCCAGTTTGCACACTGTTGGGGAGCAGGGGCAAGGTTTCCAGCATCATATGGTAGTGCCCTCCTTCTGTGTCAAGATCAAGAAGCTGACCATGTCTTGGGCTTTAAAATCAATTCTGTCCCCAGCCAGCAGCAGTAATAAAATGAGTACATAATGCCATCTCCTGGCTATAGTCAAGGACACTATAAAACGATGGAAAGACAGTGTTCTATCCCTCCCGCACTGAGTAGGATGATATATATCACTTGCTTGTGGAAGTCAAATTTCTCTTGCTGACTTAATCCCAGAGCCAAAATTAATCAGACATCCTAGCTAACAGGATGAGGAAATGCTATAAATTATGCTGCCTGCAACCTAACAACAGCATTAACAGCACGAAGAAGGTGGAGGCTTTTTTTTGATTAATCACTGTTTAAGTTGCCTAAAGGACCTATGAAACCTCCTGCTGGCTGACACAATGAGCAACATTTTATATTAACCCATATAAGGAAATGTCTTTAAAAGTGATGGATTATGCAGATGTGAGATGGGACTGTGTGATGTGGTTACCCAAGAGCTGCAAGTGGCACGGTGGGCACCTCTGCTGCTCCCAGCCCACCACAGCCCTCCCCACCATCCCCAGCCTACCCCAGAGAGGACACTTGTCATACCAGTAGCTGAGCACCCTCAGAAAAAGCCGCAAAACGCAATGAATTGGATTGAATTGGCTCCAAGCAGAGCTAGGAAGTTTATGCAAACAAAAACAGTGGCAAATTTTTGGCGCTTATTAAAAAATTATTTTTACACAAAACAGCAACTCAGTACCTGGGGGGGGAAAGAATTGGAGATTTCAGCTATGGTTTCTTTGGCAGCCTCCAGAACAGTGTTACTCTTTTCTGTGCATGGAGATGTTGAGAAGCACCCAGTCAGGTGCTGCTGTGCTGGCAGCCCATCCTGTGCTGGGGCCTACAGAATGAACATGAACGGAGCTTCAATAGCAAGCCAGCCCCAAGCACATGAACATTCCCTTCTGGAGCTATAAATACAGCATCCCCCAGCAAACCTGCTGTTTTCTCTATCTTGCAGGAGTGTCTATACAGGAGAAACCCTGGTTCCTGCTGCAGGGGGTGTGTTTAGGGTTCCCATCCTCTTTGGTCAGGATTTTTCAGAGCAGCCTCTCTCCACTCTTACCTAAGTGAGCTCCCTCCCATCAACTGCTCTTACTGTTTGCTCTCCTGAGAAATCTCAGCACTTTAAAAATACACTTATTTTCACTCTCTTAAAGAGATCCACTTATTGGGGTGGTCAGTTTTCAGAGCATTTTTCACTGTGCTGATTGCACACCATCATTTTAAATCTGCATGAAATGGGCAACTAGAGCTTCTCAGGTGGGGAAAGCTGCGTTTTACACTCTTTTTGCTCTGGTAATATTCAACTTAATGTACACAAAGCAACCGAGAATGAAGTCCCAGAATCAAGACAAACTGTTATTGCCAAAACCCCACTGTCAGATGAGATCATGGCTGGATAGACCCTTTAGGGATCTGTGTAATTTTAGGTGCAAACTGACCAATACAGGCAATTGGTTTTCTCATTCCTCTTTACCAATGACCATTTCTGCATGAGCTGAAAATTTCCACCAGCATAATCTTTTCATGGTAATTTATACAAAGTAGCAGAGTGAGAGTTTCACAGAAGAGATAGAAATCATCAGTGGACTTGAACTCTGCAAAATGTTTTAGAAGGATTTCTAGTTAAACTTCACGCTATAGGGTGAAGAAAGTATCTCAGTCTCCTTCCTAACCTTGCACGTCTCCCTGTCCCCACTGGACACAAGACATGGTTAGCAGCTTCTTGCTCTCTGATTTAATTCCCTTTCTATGTAGGCAGGGGTTTCTGAATAACACCTTCCCCTATTTGTCACTTTTCTGGTATGATGTCCAGAGAATTACTTATGCCTCGATGCCAGTCTTGCTTCTTGACCCTACTGCTGTGTCCAGGCAGCTCTGTCTGATGGGCAATCCCTCACACAATTCCTGCTTTCCTCCTGGCTCTTCCAGTCATCCTGACTCCTGCACCAAGCTCCTGCCCATTCTGCCTTTGGGACCATCTTCAAATGCTTGTGTTGGTTTTTTGCATACCCTAGAGAGGAGAATATAATTACACATCATTCCCATGCTGTCTCAGAGCTTGGGGAAGGTACAGGCTCAAACATGCCTAAAGAAACCAGGCCTCCTTCCTGCCACTTAAGGCAATGGCTCTGGGGACAGTCGGAAGAATCAAGACAAATCCACAGCAGGAATGACTTTAATCCCGTGAAGAAAATGAAGTGGCAAGAAAATATGTCACTTGAAGCCTGACTGAGAACATCCCCACAGGAATTTAACAGGCCTGAAATGATGTGAACCTGTTTCAGACTTGACTCATCTTCACTTTGCTGAGCACTGACAAACCCCAGAGGCTGCATCCTCCACAGGGAAGTACCTGCTTCCTTTTTGCTGCAGGTGGAATCATGCACTTCACTCTCAAGAGAGAAGCAAGAATATATTTTATTGATACAAAACAGTGAGTTAACAAAGTTCAATGGTAAATGCAACAGTGGTTTAACAAGATTTGATGGCAAGGTACACTTGAGAATTTACTGCATAGAGGGCAGGGTCAGACAAAACTGTCAAGGAGACCCTCACATTAAGTCATGAAGTTCAGAAAGGACCCCCTTACGTTCTAAACAGCTTCTCAAAGGAGAGTTCAGGTGCAGCTGGATCCAGACTTCATCCCAGACTCAGTCAACAGTTTATGTCTAAAGGATTATATATGTACAGTCTTTTGTATCACTTACCTTTCAAAGTTTCAGTGCACATGCTCCCAATTCTCTTACTGAGTATCTGATGATCTGACATGATAAAGAATCTCTCAACCTTGGGAAGGCAACTTAAAAGATATTCCTTCTCAAGGGAAAATCCTGGCACACAGTCCACTCCTGTGCAGGAGAGCTCAACAGGCCCTGGGCTGTTCACTATGGAGTAAGATAATGGAGTCATAGACATATTTGCATACAGACTACAGATGTTAGTTTCTTCCAAGCTTGTCTTGAGTCAGACCTTGACCAGCCCTGTAGTTAGGTAGATACAATGCTCAAATTAATCTTTGGCTAATGAGTTCTTATCTGCCTCCCTCAAATCCACTCTGAGCCACATGCAGCCATCATGATCAGGCGCAGCCATCATGATCAGGCACATCCATTACAACCATCACTGGTGGTCAGCACTTGAATAGGTTGGGAAATAAAGGTCGGGTTGGGAGGTAGGGGGAAGTACACTCACACCTTTGGGGCTTTCAACAACCCAAGTCTCCCAGAAGACAAAGAAAGTAAACGAATCAGTGATACAAAAACTTACACCTTGCATTAACATTGCCAAGGAAAGGAAAATGCCTTTCAGTTAAAAGACTGACCTTTCCCTTCTGGAGCCTTGATTTCTAAATCCCCTATTTCAGTCTGTGCATATTCACCAGCTTCAGGTGAATGGCCAGACCTCGTGGCCAAGGACTGCACGGAGCTCACCTGCTCCCACCACAGGAGCTGCTGTTCAGTGCAGTAACACACCAGTGTGAAGGCGGCAGGCTGTGCTGCAGCCCCTTTCCTGAAACTTCGGTGTCATTTGGGTTTGCCTTGCCCCCAGAGAGGCTGGGGGTGCCCATGTCAGATGCCCTTCTCACTGGCTCTGCCAATTAAACTAGACAGGCCAACACTATTGCCTTTACTAATTGATGCAGCAAGCATACAATTAAAGGACTCCCCATTGCTTTGCAGTCTTACCCAGCTTTTTGACCAGGTGGAGCCCTATCATGCACCTTCCTCTCAGCAGCTACCTGCCTTTCCAGCTGCCAGTCATTAAATGACACCCCTCTCCCAGGCTGTGGGATGATGAATGCTCTCCCGACTGCTCCACATATCAACGTGCAGGAGGTCAGACACCCTCTCCACTGCTGCCTCCCAGTTCATCTGATCTGGCAGATGGATCCCCTGGTGCCTTTGTCTGCCCTGACCTACTTCTCCCTTTCATTGTCTGCCAGCTGAATCTCTGGGGTGTCTGATGTGGGGATGCTGCCCACACACGTCTCTGCTCTCCTGGTGGCAAATTAACCCTTCATTTTTGATACAGGGATGGCCTGCAGTGATTTCCCCTCCCAAGCTGGGATCTCTTCCTCACTGAAACCAACAAATATTCGGAACACCTGCCCTCAAACCACCTCCAGCATTCTGGCAATGGCTCTCCTCTGTTTCTCTGATGATGGTGGTCTCAGGGCAAACAGGATCTGTTGTCTGGGAAGACTGCTGGCTGAGGAGTCCCTGGGGTACTGGCATGGATATCCAGCCATCCTTCTACTGTCTGATTGACAGTAGGGATGAATTTGGATGGAGGCATTTCTCATACCCTGCAAGACCACTTGGTACCCTGGAAGGTGACGATGAGGCGCAGGGGACACTGAAGAAAACAGTGATGGCAGATGCAGGCTAGTCCAAGAGACCACAAAGAACCCCAGGCAGTTCAGAGCAGCAGCTCCCAGGCTAAGCCTGGGGCACTGTGGAGGAGCTCAAGCTGGGTTGGCACTGCTGCAAGGAGCCTGGTCCAAGCCACCAGCCCAGGTGTTCGGCTATGAAAGACTGAGTGACACACATGGCTGTTTTTTTTCTGGGGCTAGCAGAAGGGTATCCATCCTGCTGTGGCACCTGCAGAAGCCCACTCATCCCCTCTTTTACAGAGAGCAGACAGAGGGACAGAAAGCAAACAGGTGCTATCAACCTCTTGCTGCAGCTGTGCCTTGAACAAGGATCAAGCGTGCAAAGTGTGCACTGAACTCACCAACCACCTAGATGGCAAGAGGAAAGGTTGGAGGAAGGAAATAATTCTCACTGCTTTACTGGCTGTCTTTGATTTATGCTATTTTGGGGAGCTATGGGCTGAGATGCTGTGTAAGCAGCCACTGCTATGTCTCAGCTATGGCAAATGCTCCTCTGCCCCACACAACTATACTGTCTAGACATGGCTTTAGAGGAGACTCTGCTGTGTGGCCGCTGAGCTGTGTGTGTTGCAGGAAGTAGGATCCATGGAAATCCTTTTTTCCTTGCAGATTGTCCTGTATCAGGGGCTATTCCCAGCAGCAGAATTGAGCAGATCTGGATTCTCTGTAAAGAGAGGTAGGAGGGCAGGGTGGGAGGAGGGTAAGAAAGAGACCTCTCTCCAATGCATTCGTAACAAAAGGTGAGAGATAGCTCTGAAATGCTATTTGATGATATATCCTAATATAGATTGAATCTGTAGTGGTGGTGTTACCAGGACTCTCTGAGTCTTTGCACCAGTGCCATTAAGAGCTGGACACTGATATATTTGTATTAGCTGAGGTGAGCTGCAGAGCCAACTCCCTGAAGGATTCATCCTGAATCTGGGCTTAATTTCTTCTTGCTGAGAAGTGCTTGTGTCAAGTCTTAATAGGAGAGCAACCAGGCACTCCAAGGCTTAATGCAAGAGTACATGCACAGGGAAAGCAACTGAGAAGAATTTTGATTAATTGCTATGTATTAATTTGCTGCTGCAGTGGATGGAATATTTGCTTCAAGCTTTTCTGAGAGAGACAACATGAAAATGTTTTACACAGCTGACTGGCATTGCAGTCAAGCCCATTTGCTGTTGGTTAACTTTCAGCCCCACACTAGTGAATGAGCAGGACAAGCAGAAGCATTTTTTCCACTTCCTAAGGCAGCAGAGCTCACTGATGTGGCATAAAAAGAAGTGAACTATAACAGTAGCTGTTTTAGATAGACTCATAGAATGTATAATCCCCCTTTAAAAGCCTGTCTATTGCACAAGTCCTCATTTTGTGGTTGTTTTCTTTTTTTTTTTTTTTTCCCAAGGAACAATCTTATAATTTATACCTCAACAGCCTAATGGGAGGTGGTGGCAGTTCTGGAGAGGGAAACGTAGGAATCCAGAGCTAAGCATGGACAGGTACGTTGAAAGCAAACACTTTCATCTTGTCAGGAGTGTTTTGTTTGTGTCTCATACAGAACTGCGAGGAACCATAACCACAAATACTTCACACGGTACTTTGAATTTAATAGCTCACATGGGCTACTGTCTGAATTACAGCCTTTTATTTTATGACTAAATTAATATTATATACACGGGAGCACATTTAAAATACCCAACAGGGTAAAAGAAATGATTGCTCTGTTGAAAAATATAAATTTTTATGCACAGAAGTTATTAGTAAAGCCACATTCCCCAGTCCATTAATGTGCACACATTTAAATATTCCCCCTTTTTTTTTTCCTTTTGACCTTTCTTTTCAGATACTACAGCATATTATCTTAAAGCTTTAATAAAACAGTAATTCACTCATGCTTTTTATGGCCTACTAATTTGTGTGTTGTGCCATATATTGGTTTTCACAACTTTTATATGCAAATCAATAAAAACTCCTTTGATATTTCATTTAAATCATTGAATAATTAACATATCCCAGCCCCCAAGTTAGCTATACTGTGAAACAGAATGCTAGCACTCACAAAACTTCAAGTAAAAGGGAGTAAAGCTGAAGATATGGAGAAATCCATCTTATTTTTAAAACTTGATCAGAGAAACTATACTCATGAAAAGGGAAAGAAGGAGAGAAAAATCTCATGCCCGGGAAAAAATAGCTGTGAATATGTATCATATTTGCAAATGGGAAAAAAAGGGAAGCGGAAGCAGTAAAAAATACTGGTATAAACCTCTTTGAATATGTTATCTGAGTTCTAAGAAATGGAAAGTGCAGTACAGTGTTCATGGTTTGGGATTTTCCAGCTCCACCCACCACACGAAGGCTGTACCTGGGCTTTGCAAGGACATGGGCCCAGACTCCAGGAGTGCAGCTCTTCCCTGGCTTTAACACTCTTCCCCACATAAGCAAACTTGTGGCACTATTCCTTACTCCTCCAGGCATCACTGTGCTCCTGGCTTCCTTTTTAGGCTGGTTTCTCACAGAAACTGGTTGTCTGCAGTCCTACCACTGGGTCTTCTCCTGGTAGCCTCTAAAAACCCAGGAGCCAAGTCTACATTTCATAGAGTGGTAAGGTCTCAGAAAAATGCAAGTTCCTGCAAGTGTCATAGAAAATACGAGGACAAGCAAAGGCAAGAGAGGTGATGTGTTCTAAATGCAAAGGCTGAAGTCTGAGCCCATGGAGAAGCCACATAGTCCATGTGAGAGAGGGACTCTGTCAGGCAAGACTGGGTTAGTAGCAACCCACTGGTTCTGAAGAAAACCCTGGGAATGCAAAGCCTGTGCAAATGAGTCTTTCAGGCATGCCAGAGTTTGCAAATAACCTGAATTCCAAATATCAGGAGTATCCTCCTTGCTTGGATGTTGTGCTGCCTGCACTGCTACACAACAAAACACCAGCTCAGCAGCTATGGGACAGGATTTAGATGTATGGTGTATATTTTATTAAAGAGAGAGAAGATCTGATAGATGCTATTCTTTAGCCACTTGGGAATCTTCATCTGAGTAAGAAACAAGACCTCTTCTGAACTGATCAAAGCAGTTAAAAGATGTTCCCACTCTCTGGTCCCTGGACTGTCTGCAACAGCCAGAGCCAACTGCTCCTTGTGCACACAGGAAGGGAGACAGGTGAAGCTGGCAGTGCAGTGGCTCATTGCTCTGAGCCTTGCTGAGAGTCACACAGTAAAGAGAGAGCCTTAATCTCACTGCCTGAAGCATGGAGGGCTTGGTCTGCGAACATCAGCTTACAACTGGCCTGGCTGCACATGATCAGTGTTTCAATGCACTAAGGTACTTTCACTTATTGTCTATTTAAAGGTCCCTGCCAGTTGGTGTTGGGCTGTGCCAGTCCAAAACTGCCTGGGACGTCCAAAAACCAACACAAGATCACTGCACAGTCATTAAATACTGAAATATTTTGAATTGTGCACACCAACATTGTTATTGTTTCTTTATTTTTACCTGTTGTAGATGGAGAAGGAAGAATTAGGGAATAAATTAAGGACAGACTTTAACATTGTCTTGCTTAAATAATGGGTATTTGTTTAATTAACAATTGCAACATCACATTAAAAGGAGAGCACTGTACTGAAATAGACATTTGATCAATGAAGAATGCATGGCAACACCATAGCATTTGGTATTTGCTGATGTCAACCACTGACAGAGACGGCCCTTCTCCAAAGGAGTGATGTATTACTCAGAGGACGCTGATTTCATTCTCTGTCTGTCAGGAGTTTTGCCCATGATATCAGGAGGAGCAGAGATAAAGCAAGCCCCATGCTGGCCTGCCATTTCATCACCTATTAATGAGATCAAGGACAAGATAAAAAAAATCAGATCTAAACAGGCTGGTCCACACATTACTGGATGTTTATATTGCCTATAGAGAGCTGGGACATGAGGGTAATCGTTAAGCAGATGCATTCAAGGTTGAGGGTGCACTGTAAAAGCTGCCTGGTTTTACATGTGCATTAGAAGAGAGCTTGACTACTTTCATTGCTATCTTGGAATAATTTTATGTTAATTCTTTAAATGTCAGTTATTCAGATGTTTCTATGTTGCATTTCTAGTCTCCAAATTATTTCTTTTAAATTGTTTCATACACCATTTAACAGGTTCTGTGTTAAAGGTCCCATTTTTTTAATATTGATTTTCTTTTATATCTTGCAGTACAGAATTAGCCAGGGCTCCTACTCAGACTCCTATCACTCTTTTGTCTTTATTACTTCTGGTACATTTTCAGTGTTTTACATTTAAATTCGTGCACTTTTTTTATTGTGCTCATAATCAGCTTATTTTCTGTCTCTGTTTCTTCCTACTAGTTAAAATGGACACACTCAATGGCCATCCACTATTATTGAACCAAAGAGCACACATCACCCACGGAAGTTCATTGTGGAGTTATCTGGGGCTATTGCATAGAAGCCTGAGTCATGTATTTGTCTTTTCAGACATCAGAGGTTACTAATTTCTGAAAGTTGAGTGAAGCCTGGCTGGGTTTAATCAACTCATGTCTCTGTATGCTCCATCAATCTCAAAATGGGTAAGAAAACTGCTTAATAAATTCTTTAACCAATAGTGTCCTTGTAATTAAATGAGGCCCGAGAAAAAAGTATTGCAGTAAATGTTTTATCTGCTCCACATCCTTATTAAAGCCCTGAACCTTCAAAAGCTTTCCCAGATGTGTCCCAGGAGCACTGGGCCTCACCTCTTTCACTTTCAAGATGCTAGCTGCAACAGGCCGTGGGGCTGGGCAATCACAGAGGGACCGTACCAAGAGGCAGACCCTGACTCCCCAGCAGCATGAAATGGACTGATGTGCTTTACTGAGGGTTTGTCTCACCAGCTCAAGTCCATGATTACTGTCTTAAAAGAAGAAATTTGCGAAGCACAAATCCAAACCCAAACCCCACTGCAACCGAACCTCCCTGACTCTCCCAGAGCAGGGGTGCACCACAGACACTACCACCAACTCTGTGCATGAGATTACACAGAATGCCAGAGCTCCCTTTTTGGATGGAATATCCGCCCCCCCCCCCCCCCTTGCAAATCAACCACTGTCTACCCCAAGTTGCATTCAGTTTTTAGAGCATCTTAGAATGATTTACCCCTGAGATGTTTGCGGCACCACTTGGCAATTTCACCTCATGATACAACACCCAAGCCCAAGTGCTGCTGAAGCCACAGCTCAGCAAAATTGCCTTGTTTTCCGGCTGTACCACCAGCCATGTTTAGTCGCAGATACCTGAGGATGAGAGCTGCTTCACCTGCTGCCCTCTCCTGAGCCCAAGGGAATCACAGCCCAGGGCCCCCCAAATCATGGCAAGGCTCAAACTACAGCCACTTGGGAACAAGGAGGGTAGCAGCCAGCCTGGATCATAGGGGACAACACCTGGTTTAACCATGGCATTGAGAAACCCTCATGAGAGCCCCAGAGCAGTCAGACAACACAGAGACAACAGGAGAACCAGAGCAATCAGCAAAGAGGTGTGGGACATCACAGGGAGGCCTCAGATGTGAGCCACAGTGCTGCCAGGACTCACCAGCTTTTCACCCTCCCTCTATTTGCAGAAGAGGAAAGCTCATCCCTGTAAACTTTCTTCCCAGGTGGGTTTAGCAAGGCACACCAAAAAGTGATACACAGGGACATTGTGGATTACGGACCCAAGACGTTCATGCAAAATGACTCACGGTAGCCTGCAAACACAGCAACTGCAGGTGAGCCTTCGGGCTGCCAAAAGGCACATAAACAGGAAAGTACCACCACAGGCCAGATAATCAGCTGCTCTAAATGAGAACAGCTACTGCAGGCAGCAGAGCTGTGCTGATGGCTGAGAAGCTGTCCTCCTTCCTCCTCTTTGTATTGGAAACCAGTCAAAAATGTAGCGGGAATGTACAACTGGGACTACAGCAATGCCCCGGTTTTGCCTAGGGCTCTTTTTAAATTTATCATCTCCTCATGGGAAGGGGAAAAAAAAAATCATTCATCCTCTCTTTGAGCAATTGCAATCAAAGAAAAAAGCATGATTAACCCAGGATCACTCTAAAATCATATTCGTGTCAACACTTGACCAAAGTCCTAAACTAACCCAATTCTCCAAACAAATAATGATGGCTTTAATATATACATTTAGCAAAGGCAAGGGCTTTGCTATTAAAGTTTAATTACTAATTAATATTTACGCAGCCATTGGCTGGAATTCTGCAAGTTACATAAATAAATATTAACTTGTAGATGATTTAAAAAAAATGCATCTGAAATTTATTTGTGTGACTCTCTATTACTTATTCATTAATTCATGTATAATTCCAACTCCTCTTCATTCCAGATGGAGTGGGAGGGAAGAAGGAAACTCCCTTGGGACTGCTGTGCATGGTTTTAATTCTCAATTTAGTCTCCATCACTACAAATTAAACATTTAAAAATTCTAAACAGACTGTTTAGCGCTGCTGGCATGTTCAAATCCATCAGCCTGCAAGAACTGGCATTTCTTTAGGTGTGTAATAATACAAGTTGAGAGCAATATACAGGACCTGAGAAGAAAGGCCACATTTTGTATTGTGCTTTTGGCAAGTGAAGGAGTCCCTGCATCCAAACTCTCACTGAGGTCAGTTGGTGCTTCGCTCACTCCAACATTTGGGTTAGAGGAAAATCAAGGACTGAGGCTGCAGCAAGTTTCTGAATATTGAGCAATGAAAATACCAAAGGAGCACTTTTGGGAGGTTATTTTGCTATTAATTTTTAGCATGCCATCAAAAAATTGAGGTCTTCTAATTGCAGAAATACCTGACTGGGGAATTCAGGCTGTTGAGAACAGCCCATCAGCTTGGCTGTGCAGATGGCCCAGTTGCACACCCATCTCAAGGGCCACATGTGTGCTTGCAGCCCAGCCTCAGCCACCATGCACAGAGGAAGCATTGCTGCTGGTTCTGGGGCCCTGGTTACCACCTCTCCATCATCCTGCAGTCTCTGGCTGGACACATTTGAGCAAACAATTGCTATACTTCACCTGGCTGCCTGCAACAGTGATGGCTGAGGGGAGGTGCTTGCACAGGTCCCATAAACATCGGAGAGGGAGAGAGGAGCACCAGCTAAAAAAACAGTCATGGACCAGCTCCAGTCTCTCTATCTCAATATTTAAAAGCAGGGGATTGGGACTGGTTTATTCTCCCCCTTGCCTGGGCTATTACCAAAGCCCAAGTCACATGTGATTCCTCTTCCCAGAGTCCCCATAAAGCTCTGATGTGTGATAGCTCTCAGGAGCCCCTGAATCCCACAAGGCAAATATCAACTGAAAGAGAACAAATTGTATATGCTTAATTACTGAAGGGATTAATTAAACAGTGAGAGAACAAGCCTTGGGAACAAATAGTGATGCAAGGGATGTACAAGTGCCCCAGTGACTCTGTTGACCTCATTCACAGATCCAGGACCACATGAGGAGCAGAGGAGGAGAGGGACAGCATTATGGCACGTCTGGACAGCAGGGTTGTCTGCTTAACAGCAATGAAGTGTCTGGGGCCAATACCTGAGAGACCATGAGTCTTTTTGCAAGTGTGTGTGCATTGCCTCCCTCCTGGCTGGATTTGGGATTGAAGGACTGCTGCAGCCCGGCTCTGTGGGGCTAAGATGTGAGGAAATCTTAGGGTCTCAGATGAACCAATGTCAGGCAGGAAGGAGAAACCTTTGTGTACTGAAAACCAGCAGATCTGACTTTCCTTAGTGTGGATATCTGGCTGTGGCCATGACCATTAAGGCAGCCCTTCGTAGCCAGGGAACACCATTCAGCCCTTTAAAGAGCACAGAAAGCAAAGAGGCTACAAACATCTTAAATCTTTCCAGCTCTCATGGTCCAAGGAATGGCTCCTTTAAGCATCTCTCTGCTGTTCTTTCTGAGCTAAATTTCTGAGCTAAATGCAGTGATTTCCAAGTAGTCACCTCATGCTCTCCAAAGAGCTACATTATGAACACAGGCTTGTGTGACCTTAAGACCTCAATAATTGAAGGCTATACATTTTTAAGAAACAGAGATTCTTCCAGTTTAAACTATGCTGTCTAAGTTGCCTAATAATCACACAGCACCACAGGGTAGGACATTAGAAAGGAGAGATGGGGAGCATTAAGGGATGATATTGGCAAGCTTTTAGGGTGGATTTTGCACATCTTCTGAAGTGAGTATTAAAACCCACAGTCAGCCATTCAAAAAGCCTGCAGAGATCAAAATCCCAGCAGCTAAAATGATGTATCTCTGCTCCTAAAGGAACTTAAATAAATTGAGGCGCTGGCTTATACCCCAGCAATCCCCAAGGCAGTGATAGCCCTCACTTGATTCTTAACCTAGAAGGAGAGGAGTCCCTAAAAATATCATCAAACTATCCTCATTTTCTTGCAATTGCTTGCAGTTTGTCTCTGTAGTTGAAGACGATTAATGTCTCCTGGTTTGGGAGGCTCACCAAGGTAGTGTTAGTGTTGCAGCATACCAGGAGCACAGAACTGTTTATCTTAATCACTTGGCTGCTGCCTGGAACAGCCAACTCCTCTCTCTGTGCTGCTGCATTCTGGAGCTCTGTGTATCCAGATACAACTTTATTTCCCAATTTTTCCATCCCATTTCATCAAGGCAGTGATGTCTGGAAACACTTGTTAGTAACACAATTTCAGCCTCACACTACCTGAATTGTGCTGATAAGATTAAGCTATAGTCCGAGATCTTATTGGTTTATATTTCACAGCTACCAGGCATCTCCTAGAAAGCAGTTTCAGTGCTATGTGGATTCTATCTATTACAATTGGGTTGCTAATAAAAATGCAAAAGTACCTTAAAACAATGCAATTCGAGGAAATGTCAAAGAAATTCCATCTAGGTCTGTAAAAGAGCTTATATATTATGGTGCAGGAGATAGCAAAGCTGTAGCGTTATTGAGCCACTTAAAGTAATTTCCCTCATTACTGCAGAGAGCACCCATTCATCTGGGATTTCATGTGGGCTGACAACAGTTCCAGCTTCACTCTATCCCACACCAGCAGTGTGCTCCAAAGACAAGGGGTGTCCCAGCCTGCCAGCAAGCACCTGCTAGCTGGAACTTTGGAACGGCTGCAAAACTCTTTCAAGGAGATATAAGAGTATGAAGAAAGCACCAAGGCACCTCTTTCCTGCTGGAGTCCAAAGCCAGACCTACAAGCCTGGGCTTTCTCAGTTGTGCTGTCTCTGCTGCCATCCTTAATCAGCAGTTACTTGGTTCTTGCACCTATGTTTTTCTAATTACTTCAAATATTTTTGTTGCTGGTTTTTGGTCGGGTTTTTTTGGTGGTGGTTGTTGTTTTTGTTGTTGTTTTTGGGTTGGGCTGGGTTGGGGGGTTTTTTGTGGGGCTGCTGCCTCCTGGAAACAGCAGGCTGGAAATCTATTCTGCCTCAGAATTTGCCTCCCACTGGGATGGGAATTTCAAAACTGCATATAACATTGTAAACGTCATATTTCCCTACATGATAAAACTTGAAGGTAGATGATGCTCTCCTTGGCACTAAAGAAAGGCAGAACATGTCTGAAAAATTAGGCACATATTCATACTTCATCCAGCTGACGGGCTGTGGGTTAGATTTGAGCGCAGGGGGCGGGAGCAGGGCGGGGAGCGGAGCCCCAACCCGTGGCCGGGCTTCCGACTCCCTCTGCTGCCACGACCCGGCTATTGCTGCCAGTGCGGGGCGGACAGGGGCTGGAGGCGTTCGGCACACGCAGCATCAGGCAGCAGAGGGGCCGGGGAGAGCCGCATTCCCACCGGGCAGTGCTTTCCCAGGGCTGGAAACTATGGGGAATAAAAATCCCCCATACCTTAGATTATTTGCCAGAAAGTACTTGGAAGGATGAGGAGGAGAGAAGCAGAGGTCAGTGTCGCGTCTGGCACACGGAGCTGCGATGTCCCTCTGGGTGGCTGCATGACCCCATGACGTGTTGGGCCAGCGCGGTCTCAGCCCAGAAAAGCAGAGCTCATCTCCAAGGGCACGCACGCACTCCACTGCCAGCTCTTCCCATCCCTGGCTCGCCTAAGGCTGTACCTCGGTGCCCTGACACGGAAGGACATTGTTTTGTAATATGTTTCCTTCCAGAGAAGCTGCAGCTCCCAGTTCCTGCAGAGCTGGGAGAGCTCAGGCACTCCTCAGGGAGCGTACATCTCCCCTCTTCTTGCTATCAGATAGAAACCAGACCCACTCATGCACCAATTAGAAAGCAAATCTAGCTTGTTTCCATTTATTCTACAAAGTGCAAATAAAAGTGGAATGAAAACTGATCAACTTCATATTGTCACCTTAGAAAAGGACATCCTCACCAGAAAAATAGTACAGACAAAAATTTGCTGCATACACACAACTTGCAGAGTTGTAGGGACTTTACTTCAGAGCTGCAGCTCTGGGCAAGGTCACTTGGTGAAATGTGAATAAAACTTCTTGTATCACTTAGAAAGCACAGGGATGTCTCTCAAGAACCACTTCACAAAGTGTTTCCCTGCAGGGTGTGCAGATCCTCTGGAATGATGTAGGAGCCACTCGTGGGGCAAAGCCCGCAGAGATGTATGACTTCTGTATGGTAGTAATTACAAAGACTTTGGAAATGGAGTCAAATCTTAAAAAAAAAAAAAAATCTATTTAAGACATTTTTTTGATCTGCTGAGTCTGAGAGTGCCCTTCTGCTTTAACTGTGTCCATGCCCTCAGCATTTCTGGAGGCAAAGGAAGCATTGTTGTCTCTGTGTGCACCATAGAGAACTGAGAGACAGAGGATATAAGGACAGGCTTTTCAGAAGCAATTGGCAATTTCGAGTCCTGTATTTGGGATATACTACTTGAGAGAGCCCTTCTTGCAGAGTTGAGGTTAGCAGCTTTGGCTTGAATCCAGCATAGTTACCCAAAGCTAAACAATCAAACATGAAGGTGCTTAAAAAAGGAATAAAAAGTCATCAGTCACTGTTGAAATGTTGACCCAAATTACTTGCCCTGGGAGATTAGGATGGGGCCAAGAAGACTGAATTGCCTCCTGAATTGCAGAGTAGCATCCAAAAAGCCCCAGTCTCCATCCTTTGGAACACTGGACGTCTCCACAGCACGTGTGTCTGCAGCACCCAGAGCTCAGCTCTCAAGTCCTGCATGGCCCCCTAACAAAGCACATTATGTGAGGGGTGCAGGGGTTAGTTTAGCACCAAGGTGGCAACAGGCCAAATTTCGTATTAAAAACAGGGCTCTTTCAAGAGCAGAGGGGGATATCATGGACTTGAAAGCTCCTATCTTCCTCCATCTCTTTGTACCCCTGAGAAAAACATTTGCATCCAGCCTTCAGCAACATGCTGCCCACAGCTGACTGAGCCCACATCTTACCTGTTGTTATAGTATCTTTGCTGTGTCATCCAGAGCTGACCTTGGGAAAGAGATCTTATATATATTCATAAGTCCATTTAATTTCATCATTAGTTCTTCCGTATACCCAATTTATCACCATAACTATGTCAAAGAGTGAAGCATGCAATTTCCTTACCAATATAATGTTGGTGTAATAAGAAAACATCAGTGGAGTGATTACTAATGTGGTGTTCTGCCTTCCTGACTCCCCACCTGGGGAGAGCTCCAGAGGAGGCAGGTTTTCTTTCTCAGCCATGCCAGTCTATTAAACTGTTAAATTTAATGAAGTTGTTGCTCCACCAATTACTCTGTTTATAACTTAAACATATGAATAAGTCTGGTCTGGGCTTGAAGTGGAATACTTCACGAAAGTATCTTTATTAAAAAATTAGAAAAGTGTTGTGAGAGCATTAGCATCATAAATCACAATTTGGATGTGACAGCATGTCAGCAAGGAACTGATGTATAAACTCCCAGCTGATTCCAAGAGCATCTGGATCAGTGGTTAGCTTAGGTTAGCCCTGCTGACAGAAACATGCTGATAGAAGAATAAGATTTATCTTTTGTACAGCTGTCAATCTGCTGATCTTAAAATACGCCACAAAATCCCCATGTAACAGACAGAGAAATCCCAGCCTGGAGAGCACAGTGACAAGACTAAAGACACTCAGCAAGGTGGTAGCAGAGTTGAGCCCAGTTGCCATCACGCTATTCTGCCCACAACATAACACAACCTCACATCACCTCCAAGGGTGACCAGTGGCTTTTGGGTCTCGCTCACTTGTAACCCTGACTGTACATCTCGACAGCTCTGCAACTACCAGCATGTTCCCAGTCACTTCCCAGCACTTCAGCGCTGTTCCCAACAGCATCCTGGTGCTCTAAAGAGCTCCATGTCCCTACCCAGCCAGCTCTGCTCCTCCTGAGGCCAGTGACCAAAGCTGCTGCTTGGAGTCACGTCGAGAAGGGGGAGCAGATGCCAGCTGTGTGTGCCTACGTGCAGAGGGACACACTGCAGCTCCTCTGCTGCACACACACAACCAGCACCTGCAGGAGAGCACCATGAAAACGTATTCCTGGGACCTCCCGGGTAAGGCAGAGGCACAACAACCACCAGGACAAATTCAGTCACTTATTTCAGAGAGCCTTGTAGGATCTGTGGGCGTACAGCAGAGGTGAAAGGCCCTGTCCTTAACAGGCAGCAGAGACAATACCGAGATGCCAGGGCAGGGCTCAGAAATGCTCCAAGGAACTTTGCTTACCACCCAAGACCTGGAGATGTGCACAGACATCATTAAGAAGATCTCCGAAAGCAGCCTTCAAGAAAAAGACAGAGAGTTGGTTCACAAAGCAGGCCTGGAAAAGCCCAGAAACACATGGAAAAACAGCACCAGAAGTTATTTACAAGGAAATGCAGAGGAGGACAAAGGACAAAGCAGAGGAGGAAAATCTGGTGTAAAAAAACGCACCACAAATGCTTTATTTCTGAATAGTAAAGGGCAGGGTATATCAGCAAATGACACAGTGGTCACCAACAGTAATTACTGCAAGAAATCGTTATGTCAAAACTTCAGGAAAGAGAGGGGAAGAATTAATACTGATTTGAAGTGATATGGAATCAGAAAAAAGCAGAAGATAAACAAGCAAAGGGACTGATGGTAAGCAGGGTGAGTTCCCAGGCATTTCTCAGCATCACACAGAAAACAAACCCAACCTGCAATTAAGCAAAGCAAAATTAAAGCTTGACAAATACCCCTGAGGAGATTATAAATTACACACAAGATGTTTAGACCTCCTAAAAGTACCTTCTTTGGCAGCACAACAACTGGATATATCACCATGAGTGAGAGGGGCCTGGAGATGTGTCCCCACACGCTGCATAGCTGCCTGAGAGACAGCTGCCACAGGGCACCAAGTGAGTGGCTGAGTCCCAGACCTGGGACATGACAAGCCTGAGATGGGAAGAAGAAGCAATAGGGCTGCCAATGGTATTGTATACAGCAGCTTCAGTAAAATTGTTTAATTTTGTAATCCAAGTGAGGCCAGACTTGGGATGAAATATTCATGTAATGAAAACATGGGCAGAATAAAAACATGAGACCAAAGCAGACTACATCCCCAGTCTCCTCAAATCTGAGCTGCTAAAAGGCTCCAGTCTTCAAGCACATAAGCAGTCAACAGGTACCTCCCTGACTGCACAGCAGGGAGAGAGAAAATATAATGAGAGCAATACTATGAAAAAGGAAGCTCAAGGAAGTCTCCAGAAATGGCAATCATGGCAGCAAACAAGCTATGCACTTGAACAGATGCAAGAAAGCTAAATAGTGCACTAAACAACCTCCATCCAAGTGTCTACCACAAAATAAACCTTATCTGACTTGGCAAAAGCAAAAAAAAGATATCCCCAGTGTTGGATGGCAATGTTGGAGATTGGCATGAGCTACTAGGCAATGAAAGTGGACTCCTTGCCTTGTTTTGAGTACCAGTATCTAAGTACAGATGGCTGAGATTGTCATTTGGGATCAAAAGTAGAGACACTGCCAGCAAGACATACTAGCAAGACTCTCAGGGATCCATGTCACTGCTGATGACATTTAGGGGTAGAGATGAGGAGACAGCTTGCTGGAAGCTTTGACAGTTAAAGGGTACAATTGGCTTTTTCAGACAAAATAATAGGAGAGCAATTGGACCCATTTGACAATACCAAGCTGAAACTGTGTTGCTGCACTGTTCACTTGGTGATCTTCCAAGAGCAGCCTGAGAGACGTTCAAATCAGGGCAAAACCACTCAAGGGGAAACCAGCTGCTAACCATGGCTGGATGCCCCAAAACACCCTCAGCACTTGCTACTCGATGGGGCACATGGACCAGTAACTTGTTCAGATCAGTCTTGTGAGTTATCCCTGCTGAAACCAAGCCTGACTGGTCCCACAACGAGTGTGTCCTCGCCATACTTCCCAGGAATATTGCACCAGATGGCTTTTGGCAGTACTCAGCCCTCTCCCCCACAGCTGGCAACCCTGGCACAGGCAACCTGGTTCCATCACTAAGCCTTACTTGCTGTACCATGGACTGGCCTGGCCACCAGCAATTAGTCGCTGGGGAAAGGGTTTATCCCACATGCAGATGACCCTCTGCCAGGGCCATCAATGCTTCAGACCAGGGATGCTCAGGACCTTACCAGCACCCTCGTGAGTGTTAATCAGTGGAGAGCCAGCCCTGGCACCACAGTACTAGAGAGTCCTATGTGCCACACGAGCAATGGGGCACTCCTTCTTAAAGGCTGGGCCTGTCACCTAGAAGAGGTGGTTTCAGCAGCAGCAGGCAAAGCACTTGAAGATTAACCCCTGCCCAGGGGCACTCCACATGGAAACAGGGAATTTTGCCATGGATGTCCCCTGGGGGCAGAAATACACTTTTGAAGATAAAAAGCAAAGTCCTCTGTGGGGCTTTGTTGGTCCCAGGTCCAATATCCTCCCGAAGTCACCTGCTGTTGTTTTCCAGGCTATAAGTGGAAGAAAATGTCAAGTGGCAGGAGTCACAGTACAATTCAGATGAGATTGACAAAACAGCCTGTGGAAGAGGGGAACTTCCAGCCCTGCACCACAAAAGGGACAAGGGGAGACCTGGGATAGGGGGAGTCAGTGAAGCCCCCTCAGCATCCCAGCAGAAGGGGATGTCTCTGTTTGCCAGTGAGCAGAGAAACCACCCCCCCCCCTCCGTGCCAGCTCCCTGTCTACTTCCCCTCCTTCCCCACAGCGTGGAGCTGCACTGCCTGTTTTTAGGCATCTTTGCAGCTCTGGATGCAGCTCTCCTGGGCTGCACCCCAGCTCTCAGCAGTGTGAATGGGATCTGCAGAAGCCAGAGGCATCTGATCTCTCCAGCTAGCCAGAAAGCACAGGTCAGAGTCTGGGCTGGTTGCTTCTCCAGCTGAAGGAAGGCAGGTGACAGGAGATGTGCCATAAAACTCATCTGTGCGGTGCTACACCAGCAGTGCCCTCAGTGCACGCTCAGACAGGCAGAGGCAGTCTATGCAGCAAGATCAGCACTTTGGGGCATAGGATTCTGGGTGGGGGGAGGTATGTGGTTCTGGTTTTGGGAACCCTAAAGCTGGATTTACTGTATCATCAAATCACAGTACACAAGAGGTCTGAAGAACTGGGAAGTTCCCAATCCCTGCTGGGAAGATGGGTATGTTGTCAGCCCAGTGAACAAATTGCAGCCAAATCCCCGCTAAAGCAGAGTTGCTCATGAATTGTATTTGCACTTTAAAACTGCTATCACCTTTGCAATGTTTTCCCATTAAAACTCTTTACTTAAGCACTGATTGCATTATTCTAAAATAAATCTTGGAGTTCAGGGTTGTTTAACATCAAGGGTTGGATTCAGATGCAAGCTGTATATGTATAACTACACCAGCCTCATCTGAGCTGATTCTGCTCCTCACCCACATAATGAAGACAGTAATCTGTGTCCCTCACCACATCTGCCATGTGCACTCTGTGCAGGTGCTCGACATGACTAGAAGCCCAGGAAAATCTCTTACTGATGCAGTTCAGCTGAAACCACAGTGGCCACAGTGATACAACTTCAGAGATGACACTCTACTTCAGCTGAGCTGGTACAGCAGAGCAAATGCATGGCCACCGGGATCACCTACTAACACTGCTAGAGGTGGAAGAGCTCAGTGACATGGGACTTCCTGGAATGGCACCACTGCCAGCCAGCCCCAACTGGGCACAGCAGGAGTCACCTCCCAAAGCACCCGTGTCCCATCCAGGGCTGGTGGGGAAAGACCAGGCCTCTGAGAGTCAGTCCTGAGAGAGAATACACCCTGAGCACCAAGAGAAACGCACAGTTCTTAGAAGACTTCACTGGCATTCACTCATGGCTGCAGGCAAGGTTTCAAGACAGCCTGAACTTTAAAGCACCCCACATGAGTGTCCATAGGATGAGTCAGAAGGCTTTAGAAAGGCTGGAGCACTCACTCTCTAAACTCCCAATCATTCAATACAGATTTTACTTTGCTTAGAGCCCTTCAAAGGCTTTACTGGCCAGTCAGCTATCTGCACCAACGGAGGATTAGTGGTTTTGCAAGATCCTCACTCCTTTGGGGTGCTTTTATAACACTGCGGGAACTTTTGTTTCTTGAGAGTTTTATCCCTTACCAGGAATATTCTATTCTTATCCCTTAATAGAAAACCCTTTGAAAACCAAACAACAGCCAGTTTTTGTGCCTCTGTTTATTTTTTTTTCTTTTTTTTTTGTGAAATTGACTCTCAATGGACCGTGTAAGGGCAACAGAGTTGCAGGTATAAGAGAAGAAGCAAACTTCCAAATATCTGACTTTGTCGGGTCCTCCCAATGAAGTTACATTGAGAAGTTTGCAACTGCTTTCAACTCCTTGTGTTGAGTAATGGGAAGTAATGCTTTCCTGAATTTAGGATTATTAAATGCCAGATCCTTCTGTGCCTTCACAGCAAAGATATTTTTGTGCGGCAGGTAATCACTGCCATGGAGAAATCATTCCAGGAAGGAGCCACAGCTTCTGCCTTCTGGCAGATGCCAAGCATTGCCACCAGTTGCTGCAGCGACTCCTTCCAACAGCCCCCTCCAAGAGCGCAGACATCAGTGCCCATTGGCTCTGGCTGCCCTCTGTCAGGGAAGGCCCCAGGGGCACAGGTCTTTGGGGCAGGAGACGGGCACCACCCCTGCCAGGACTCAGGGTGGTGGCAGGTCTGCTTGGGCAGGGACTTGCCAGAGCTGCTGATTTCGGCACAGCCCCAGCCAAAGGAGTCAGAGCAGCATTCGTGACCTTGCCTACACGTTGCTCCTCTGTGTCACACCCCCTGTGTTTAGATGGCCACCAGCCAGGACTTCTCCAGAGGAGGCCAGGACAGCTTCTGTGGAGACCCCGTGCCCTTCCCACTGCGGCTGCATCGGCAGCCGAGAGGGCTCCTTCAGCTGCCATGAGCAGGCACGGAGGGGGAGCGTTTGCTCCTTTAATGAGCCATTCCTAAAGTTCACATCCAGCTGTCTCAGACACTTTAGGGAATGGATTTCTTTCAACCTGAGGGAGGTTGGCCGGGCTGGGGGAGGCCCCATGGCACGTGGCAGTGTGTCACAGGGCCCTTTATTACACGGTGGCCATCAACAGTGGGATGGTATGGGATGGGGCAGTGTGTCCAAGGGCCCTTTGTGACACGTCCTGATATAGGTGTTGGCGGCAACACAGCCACGCCACAGTGCTCGGAGCACGCATCTGGACAGGACGGGACAGAGCGGTGTTGTGAGGAGTCTCCTTGCAGCCAACTCGTTCGTCGCTGACCCGAAGCATTTCCGAGGATTCTTTTTCTAGCAACATCCCTCGAGGCCCGACCACGGGACTTGGGGACCCACAGCTTGTCTGAGGCGTCTCCAATCCCTGTGGAACGTGCCCTTGAGGCCGGACCACGGGACCTGGGGACCCACAGCTTGTCTGAGGTGTCTCCAATCCCTGTGGAACGTGCCCTTGAGGCCAGACCACGGGACCTGGGGACCCCAGCTTTTCTGAGACGTCTCCAATCCCTGTGGAACGTGCCCTTGAGGCCATTCTGCAGAACTTGCGACCAGTGGTTTTTCCGAGGTGTCTCTCTTGCAGGTGCCATTGAGGACAGACTGTGGCATGGCAGGGAGACGCTCCGGCCTGTGCAGGCTTCTCAGGAAGAAGAACAAAGACCCTGGGCCTGCCCCAGCACGGCAACCTGAGGAGATGCAAGACCTCCAGCCTCTGCAGCAGGGTCAGTGCTGGACCTGGGCCATAGGGCTGCTGGCTGCAGCGACCTTGGCCCCTTCCCATCCCCTGTGGAAAAAGCCCAGGCAAAGGGAGGGGGGAAGAGGGGCCAAGGCTGACCCCCCATGCATCCCTGCTCCATCCACTGGGCATCCTGAGGCTGGCCCTGCCTGTGGGGCGCAGGGCTGGGCTGTGTTCTCTCCCATCTCCCGCAACCCCTCATCTCTGACTGCTATTGCTCTTTGGCAGATCCAGGCCAGCACCGGACAGAAGAGCACGTCCGTGCCCATGGCCGCTTCCGCAGAGCAGTTCAGGTACCTGCAACCCTCTCCACCTGGGCTGCGCCTGCTGCCACTGCTCAGCTGAGCACTGCTGTTGGAGCACTCAATCGGAATTTCCTCTCTTCCCTGCCCTTTGTTCTCTCGCAGAGGTTTCTCAAATTTGTGGGAATTCGGCGTAGAACACCCAGGACCGCACCACCTGAGGGCATGGCACAGCCTGACACCAGGCCAACCGACCTCAAGGCACAGCCTGATGTCACCTCTGCGCTGACTGATCCCACGGCAACCCCTGACACTGCTTTGACCCAGGACCTGACAAGCCCTCTCAACACACTGACCGATCTCATGGCGACGGCTGACATGGCACCAATTCATTGCACAGCAAACCCCAACACCGCTGTGACTGACGAGACAACCAACTCTGACACCGCACCGACTGATCTCCTGGCAAAGGCTGACATCGCACCCATGCTGGCTGATGGCACGCCAAACCCTGACACGGCACCGATGGATGACACAGCAATCTCTGGCACTGCGATGACTGATAATGTAACAAACGCTGAAACCACAGTGACTGATCTCATGGAAAAGTCCGACACCACAACGATTGAGAGCATCGGGAACGTGGACACCACACCCACACACAGTGTGACTGATGCTTTGGACTTTTTCAAGGAGAAAGGTGTCTCCAATCAGAAGCAAGTAAGCAGCCTGTGGTCATGGCTCTAGTCCCCCAGGGGTCATGTGGCCCCTCAAGCTGGGTCTGCTGCCCCCTAAGCCTTTGAGGCCAGCAAAGTGTGGGGGGAAGGGAAGTACTTCTCAGGGAAAGCTGGATAACCTGCTCACTCTGGCAGTTCTCCAACTCTCCCCCATTCCCCTTCCAGGTGCCGGACATTGTGAAGTACATCCACCAGTGCCTCACGTTCCATGTGTCTCCAGATGACAGCCTCCAAACTAACATTCTCAGGCTGGTTGGTGCACACCCTCGGGATGTGGTGATGTCTCTCCTACACTGTGCCCCAACGTGTGACAGGTACAGGGCCCAGCTTTCCTGGTGGCTCAGGGCTCACCAGCCTTTAGAACCCATCACCCCAGACAGCCTGTCCCACCTGGCCTGACACACAGATGCAGAGTTCCAGGACCCTCTGGCCCCTCCATTTCCCAGCCCTGGCATGTCAGCCCCTGATCCTGCTGCCATGTCACTGTGTCACCTGGGTCCCCACAGCGGCCCAGGCCATGGCACTGTGGCCAAGACCCCTCTGACACAGGGCTCTGACTCCACAGCGCTGCTGCAATGATGTGGAGGACCATCACCTCCTCAGGAACAACAGCAGAGAAGGTGCTCCCAACACTGCTGCAAGTGATGGAGGACTGGCCTCTGCAAACCATGTCCTCCTCCGACAGTGGCGACAACAAAGATGTCTTTGCCCTGGCTGTGAGTTTCCAAAACTGGCCTTTGCTCCTCCCCTGGTCACCTCTCCGGTGGCTCTCCATGCTCCCCCACCACTGCATCTCCCTGCCTCAGGCGTGTGGTTTCAAATCTGGCTGAGGGGCGGCTTCAGGGGCACCAGGCTGGCTGCTCTCCCTGCGTCTCCCTTGCCCACTCCCTCCCACACTCAGGCCCAGTCTGGGCACTGAGCACTGTCTCCATTTGGTTTTATCACAGGCAACCCTGGCACTGAGACTGATCATCCAGGAGCCCGAGTGCCAAGATGCGTTGATGATTTATGCCCCCCACCTCCTCGTAGCTCTGCTTTTCCAAGTATTCATGAGCACAGAGCAGATGCCAGAGGAGGTCAAGACCTTCTGGAGGCAATGCCAGGAGCAACATGCCCTTCCCAACAACCCCAACAGGTGCTCCATCCCAGTCAACCTTCTCTCCCATGACCTCAGGGGTTGGGCCACAGCTCCCAGCATAACTTGGGCTTTGTTCTGCACGCAGATTTGCAGTAGAAACCATCAAGAACCTGCTCTGCTGTCTACACTGGGAGAACGAGGTGGTGGCCATGGAACGCAAGCGTGGCTGGGACACCCTGCTCCATGCTGACACCCACCACAATGCAGTGGGGCTGCTGGCCAGGTGAGACACCCTTCTCCCACTGCTGCCCATCTCTCTCCTGGGCACGAGGCAACCCACACAGCTCTTGTGATCATGGGTCAGAGGTTCTGACAACAAGGGATGGCCGAGCAGCTCAGAAAAGGATGGGAGAGGCAGGTGCCCAGCAGGAGCCACCTCCCAAAGCACCTGCCTCCAGTCCGGGGCTACTGGGGAAAGACCAGGCCTCTGGGAGTCAGTCCTGAGAGAGCTTTGCCCACCCTGCTCAGGGTCAATGCCTCCTTATTTTTTCTTGACAGGGAGATGCGCAGCGTCTTGGCCCCCTTCTATTCCCTTATCGCAACCCACCTGCTCAGGCTGCTCAGCAAGGAAGAGCCCCACTGGGAGCTGCCTGCCCTGGCCTTTCTTGTTGAGGTGAGCCTGATGGCGAGCACTGCCTCGCCCAGCTGCCTCCCCACTCTTTTTCCTCTCACAACCGTAGCTGCCTGGGATGGTGCCTGTGCCCTCTGCTGCTGCCTGGGCACAGCCCTGTGAGGCTCTGGGCTCCTACTGCCCGGCCACCCCATCACTGCTCTCTGCCTTCCAGCTCCTGGACTATCTGGATGGGAGAAAATGTCATGAGAGTGTCCTACCCATCCTAGCAAGGCACCTGCAG
>JAWWLV010000179.1:55635780-55656733 GCA_035041135.1 Platyrinchus mystaceus
CCAGAATTGTCTCCCATGGGGAGAGACCTCACAGGAAACAGGGGTGGACTCAAAAGTCATTATCCCCTGTAACTGTGGGAAGACCATGGTAAGGCAACTGTCCCCTTGCAATCCATGGAAGACCCCACAGGGCCTGGGTAACCCTCAGCCTCTGATCTTAGCCCAGGAGGGGAGGTAGGCTCAGCCCTGAGGTCGACATAGAAGAGAGAGAGAAAGAATTCCAGCTGCGACGAATTAGAACTGTCGTCCTAGAGATAATAGAAGAACTTTCAAATGCTGCAGAATTGTTTGGAAGACCTGTAGCTCTGAAAATGGAGAAGAGACTGCTTTTTCTCCTGAACTGATACAAGGGAGGAGGGCTACTTCTGTGAATATATAGCACTTTTACGTAGTTAGAATTGTTGCGTATATATCATTATTTCGTTTTTATCTTGCTAGTAATAAATCCTAATATTATTCCCCCCACATCAAATCTCTTTTATCTGCATAAACTTTCTCTCAACTTATAGCAATTGTGTGGGGGATGAAAAAATTAGCCCAGAGCAAACCCACAACACCTTCCTAAACAGCAGCTGGAGCTTGTCAGAGCAGCCATAACCTGCAGCAAGGTCAGCTCTGCATGAGAAATCAAACCAGAGCTGCAAAAATGGGAAGTAGAAAGAAAGCATTTTGTGTGTGGTCACTGAGAACAGATGGGTATAAGAGTGAGGAATGAGCACCTGCATGTCTCTGCCTGGAGGCTTCTGAACCTGGAACTGGGTTTACTTGTGCTGAACAAGAGCCCTGAGTGTGCCATGCCAGCCTACACCCAGACCTCACTTCCAGTTCAGTCGCATCTACAGTGGATCCAGCCTCAGGAAAGGCATAACCCTGAGCATCCCCAAGACAGGCACAGCTTGATGTGAACCACTCAGCCATGGTTCCTTCCAGCAAAGCACCCAAGACGGTGCATGAATTGTGTGCTTCAAAGGAAAGCTGCTCTGCCTTTGCCATCACTGGGCACACGCACACGCACACACAGGGTAGGTGTGTGCAGGAGCTACTTGGCTTCACAGCATCAGTCAGTAGCTGAGGCAGGTTACCTCAGATCTCTCCTTTAGGTTTTTTTCTCTGACACAGCAATGTCCTGCAGGGTTTGATCACACCTGTTCCTTGCACACATGGTCACAGTCATTGCAGACCAGGTATCACCACTTCAGCGTCCATTTGCAACATGACTGGCCCCTGAACCACAATCAAAATGAGAAGGAAGGAACCTGGCAGCCAGTCATGCTGCTCCCCCAACAAGCCTGACACAAGCTGACCCCTCCTAATTTCAGTGCCACTGATTTTCCTCCTGCCTGTATCTCCTGCAGGCACAGCGCTGGGCACGGCTCCCCAGCCTCTGGGGCTGCCCTGCGGATCCCCTGCCTCCCCAGCTGCCCACAGTACCCACAGGACTTCTCAGAGCAGCATCAAGACCTGGAAACAGAGAAGACACAGCTGCCTGTTCACATCCCACCCCATGAAAGAACTAAATCAGCTGGCAAGGTGTGTTTTTGTTGTGTTCATTGAGGACAGCTAGAAGAGGGGCTTTTTTCCTCTAAATCATCATGAATTCCAGAAGGGAGTTCACATCCAGTTACAGGCACAATAAATAAGCTCATGTACTTGCGTCTTGGCTAGGAACGATGGCCCAGCTCTTCCCAAGCTCACTTTTCCATTTGTGCAAGAAATTCCCACCTGGCCTGTGGCAGCGTGGCTCGAGTTACTACCGCTCTTAGATTGATCCTCAGAAGGGAATTTGGTGGAGTCTCTGCTGATCCCACCAACCTCATACCTGACTTGCACAGAGAAGAGGCTGAAGGCATTGCTTAAGCTCTCCCTAGCTAGTATTTACTAAATGTGAGCAAAACCAAAAAAAGATAAATAAATTGTGCAGGCATCCTCTCAGGCCCCCTGACACCACAACTCATAGCTGTTCATTTCGTAACCACCAGCAGCCCTTTTTTATCTTCCTTCAAACAATAGTCAGTTATTTTTCCAGACAAAGTGCATTGCCCTCCCTGATCTTTACATTGGTGCCTGGGGCCTGGCTTGGCAGGTATGGATGCCCAGATCCTCCCAGGTCCAATGATGGCTTGAGCACAATGATCACACAGTCTGTCAACAAGACCCCTGCACATCCCACAGGGACACTGGCAGGAATCATAAGCCAGATCTCAAAGCACTTAACACAGCCAAATAATATGTATCTGTTCAAGGGGAGAGCATAGGGACAAAAATAAACATCTCCAAAGGCCTTCAGGCACCTAAAGGGCTCTGAAACCAGTCACACCACTGTCCACGGGTATGGCCAGATGTTGGCCCTCCTGGTTGCCCCCATCATCTTCCCAGTGGGTGCACCACACCAACACCTACTACATGAGGGAAGTGTGGCAGTGCTTCCGTCAAACAAGGTGAAAACCTTGACCACCTTCTAAGACTTCTCTGCTTTTGATCACTATCAGCATCTTCTTGCATCCTCTTGGAGAGCACCACTGCGGCGGACAATTCACATAATCAGGAGATGGAAACAGCAAACGTTAAAGAACAGTGCAGAAGGCAATACATGTGGACCAGAATCTCACAAGGCTTATCAAATGGAATCATTTATTTGAAAAGATCATTACAATAAAGTTGTATGAGGACTGTCAGCAGGATTGTTTTGCTCGTTATTAACACTTTTATTATTGATGCATGCTATGGTTCCTATGTACCTCAGTTCTCCCTGTTGCAGTCCACATGTCTGGACACGTTCACACCCTCATGGTCGCACCCGACCCCTGATTGGACAGAGTTTGCCACAGTGCAGCAAACTCTGTCATTCGTCCCAGTTCACGCTGTAGTTCCTCCTCCTTACTCCCTATTTGTTCATTTCCCTGTCAGTCCCATGCTTCTCCTAGTTTTCCAGATCATTCCCTGACCAACCCTGTATAAATCCATGCTCACCCTCAATAAACTGTGATAGCTGCTTGCACCTTCTACTCTGCGCAGGAACCCCTTCAGTTGTCGCGTGATCCTTTTCCACCCCAGGTTGCGGCACACCACAGCTTGCTGACAGTGGTCCAATTTCAAGAGCATCCTGTCAGACCCATATCTCTGGGTCACCACTGCATGGTAGACCTTTGCATGAGTCCTTGCTTGCAGACACTCTATGATTCTTTGTTTTAAATCAGATAACAAATTTCCTTTCCACTGTAATGATTTGTGGTTCTGAAAGTGGCCAAGATTCACAGCTTCCTTTTTGACTTCTCAGGAGTGTAATCTCATCCATTGCAGAGAAACCTAATAAACTTCATTCACCTTACTGCAATGACACTGCCTTCACCCAGCTGCAACTCCAAATAGCAACTGGCCACTCATTTCACACCATATTTCAGGCACTTCAGCATACATATTTGCTTCTGCTTCCTTTTTTTTCATTTGACACGAACTATTTTTCCTTTCTATGTCCTGTTCACATCAAAATCTGAATTTCAGAGGAAAAAAAAAGTAAAAATTAACAGAAACTTTTTTTTGGCCTGAAGAAGGCAAAAGGGATTGAGGTTCTCAATCCCCACCCCTAAGATGAAAACTGCAGTCCTCTACAGTTCCCCTGCCCCTGATATGGCAGTGAAGCCTCCCACACTCCCTCCTGCCCCTCCCGGGAAGTCCCGCAAGCTTTATCTGCCCCCTCCCATTCCAAGTGCCTGACTCCTCTGGCATTTCTGCTCACCTCCCACATTACAGGCGACCCAGACCTTTCCATGCTGTCCTCATTTGCTCCCTCCAGTCCCAAGGCTTTGCAAATGTCCAAGCTGTGGAACTCCAGGATGCACTCAACACTGACTGGTTAAAGCCTGTTGTGCTTGTGCTGGACACTTGGAGCATCCAGAGCACAGAGAGCCCTGCTGAGCATCTCTAACTGAAAAACATCTGTCTTAAATTCCTTCTCCCCTCTCTGACCATCAGAAGATTAAAAAAAAAACCAAACTACAAACAAAAACAAAACCACTTCAAGACCAAACAAGGGTACCTAACTGGAGATCATCCTTGTAAAACAGAGGTGAGACATCAGCCCAGAGACCTGTGTCAGTTTTAATCCAGCTGTCTGAGAAAGCAGCTCCCCCACCAAATCATATGTTTCATGTGGCTTGTGCTCTGTGGTCAGTAGCCCTCTATGTCTTCACAACTCACTAGACCATTGCCAGGTGATAAGAGGTGGCCAGTGTAAACAGGCACATTTGCACACTGCTCCACTGGTCTAGGGTGGCTCTCCATGGGCCCAAGGTAGCCCTCTTCCTGGGGGAAGGCTCCAGCTGCCTGACTTGAGCAGGGGATCAGGCCGTGTCCCCAATGAACTGCAAACCTGCTGGCTGCAAAAGGCTTCTCTGCACTCAAATACAGATGTTTGTGTACAGAGCATCTTCATAAACCTTCAAAACAGAAGCCACTGTTGCACTAATATGCTCTGCATGGGTATCTCCAGCAGCAGCAGCTATCTGGGAAATATCAGTTATTCCCAGCTAGAGGGCTGGAGGCAGCTATCACTGTCCTGCTTGTTATCAAGCTCCTTTGGTGCAAAGAGACTGGAGTAGTTGCATGTTGCTGAGCGCAGCGCAGCAGCAGATTATGCTTCTTATGAGTAATGCAAGTTTGAACCTAGTGCTCAAAATACATGTCTCATCAGCTAGGAACTGCTAGACTCTAGTTATTCTTAGCCCCCAAGTCACTGTGATAAGAAACTAAATGAAAATGATTCCCAACAAAAACGTACTGAAATGAAAATATTTATCATGCTGCTTCTGGAAATGAGAAAAGGCTCTTCATTTTTAGGGCAAATAACATGCTGTTTCTATAAGAAACCACTTCATGGATGATATTTACTCACCTGGACTTTGTGAAGTGAAAATGAGTGCAAGGTGTTCGTAGGGACCCTGCCTCCATCCTCCCATCTGGGATTGCCTCTACATATTTGATGAGGAATTCACTGACCAAGTGAAGCAGCTGCATCAGACACATGGGATCCCAATGCAGAGAAGCTATCACAGTGTAATACTGCCCATGAATACACTGCCTCCATAGGGACAGAATGGAAAGATGAAGTCAAATGAGTAAACCCCATGCCCAGCATGTGACATCACACAAATCTGCTGTTCCGACTTGGTAGTGTCTTACAACAGCATAATTACCTCTAGTAGGGTGAGCTCAGTGGAGAAACAGGCCCTTTCCTGGCAGAGGTGTTGATGCAGGGAGGAAACACAAGCTATCCATTCCCCATTCACTTACAGCTTCATTCATGGAGTTGGAAAACAGAGCTCAGCACCCACACGCCTCCCCAGCTTTTATTTCACAAGTCTCTCAGATAATAGTAAGTTGGAGCTTTGGGGCTTGTCTTTTAAAAGCTGATGACAGATTTAAAGACTGGTTTTCCTAAGCCCTGCACAGATTTCTTAATAAATAAAAGAAAGCTGAAGACAGTATAACAAAAGATATCTCTCCCTGCATGTCTCACATGGACTACATCCTCAGAGCAGTCACAGCTACAGTAATACTTGGCTACAGGAATAGTCAAAGGTTCACGACAACTTTCAGCAGCCCTGACAGGATCTGTTATGACTTCCTACAGTATGGCCTTTGGGATTCAGGTCTTCCTCTGCTCTGGAAAAGAGTTACAGGTCTGCAGCCAAGAACAGCCACCAGTGCTGTGGTTTGCAGGATCTGTGCTGTGCAACTGGGAGACACGGCATGGACTACTCATCCTTCAGATTTGCCAGCTTGACATGAGCCACCTTTAGTGTTTGCTCCAGCCACACAAGAAGCCCTGTTGGTGAAAGCAGGCTGCAGTGCTGTCAACCCACCTGCAATCCCTCAGCAGGTGTGATTCCTCTGAAACTCGTGTGAATCCCAAGTGCAGAAAGATGACACTTTCCAGCTTTCCCACTCAGGCCCACTTCTGCTGCTGGCAAGGCAAGGGCCAAACTCTGCAGCCACACTTCTCCCTCCTGTTTTCACCAGCTTCTGGTCTCTGGTCTCTGTCTGCCAGACATACAGGAGACAGAGAGATTTAAAATTTAACAAAGAGATCAAGGGGGCCAAACACATAGGTCATCATTTTATCAGTGATGAGTTTCTCAGGGCTTTGGCTTTTCAGCTGCTCACAGAAGCCCTCTGCAATGACCCATCCTTCATTCCAGGCCTGGCCTTGGGAGAGACAACAGATTTGTCCAGCCTGAACCAATTCACTGCACAACACCAAGGGCATGAACATGATTTTCACTCTTTATCAAAACAGTCAGGTGAAGGGCAAGGCAATATAGTGCAAATTAAATAAGCACGAGGCAGCACAGCTGGTTATAGCAGGGAAATGAGCTAGACAGTGACTTGAAGGCTTTCCATCAAGTAAGGAGTAGGGTTTATCCTGCCCTACCCTAATATAACCCTCTCAACTCTAATGACTCATAGGTTCACCGTGAATCACCACTCCCTTTCTGGTTTCCTCCTGCAACTGAAAGAAGCATTTTCTGTTGGCCCATGGCAGTGTTAAATAACAGCCTTTCTCATGGTGGCTCAGCTGCCCGGTCCCAAAGTCATGGGGTGGGGATGTGGCACACAGCTCACCTAGCTGCAGGAGGGGTCACATCAGCCCAGACACATCCAAGAACACAAGCAGGCAGGTCCCTTGAGCAGGCTACAGACTAAATACACTGCTTTTTGAGGTTAACCCAAATCTCTGGGGCTCAGTGCAGCTCTTGGGTCTCTGGAAGGAGGAAGGGTTTATTATGAAAGCAGAAGCTTGTACCAGTGAAGTGCACAAAGCTGTTGGTCCTCCTTACCCCATCCTATTGCTAAACCCAGCTCTGATCCTCTGCCCCTGCTCCACTGTTCAGATATTAATCAAATTCAGCTCAAAATTAGTCTTTTCTTAAAGCAGTTTTCTGATGAGTAATCAAGTCACATCAGTGGCTGAGTCATAGGAAGCAAACCTTTGTGCATCAAGTGCAAGCTATGGAAACTCCCTGTCAAATCAGCTTTGTGACTGCCTTCAGATGTTTCTGAAAAAGCAGCTTCTCTGTACCACAGCTAGCTCAAAAACTGTCATTGGCATGGGATAAATGTTTTGAAAATGTTAGAAAATGATTAAATGGTGCCTTAATTGCAAAGAACAGAAGCAGAAGTGCACATGGGGAGGCGGGTTGGTTTCCCTTGTCCTGTGGCATCTAATCCCATGGGGACACAGGAGATCTGAGTGCTCTTGCAGACTCTGTTGCCATCTTTGTAACCTTGGAAAAGTCAGAGTTCTGAGGTCTAGCACCAATCTGAAGGCCAGTTTTTAAAAGACATTTGGCACCAAACTTACTGAGCTCTTTACAGCTCCAGGGGAAAAGGCAAGGACACTTAACGGTGGAACCACACTTGGCCTATGGGTGAGGTATGGGACCATATCCTGTCTTTGGCAGCAGTGAACACTTGGGCAACAAGGACATTACATTCTAATCCCAACACTTTTCTAATCCATGAGCATTTTTTGGACTTGCTGATCCACACTAGATCCTTTACAATTAACAGTCTCAATGGATTTTTCTCCCTTGAATTTCTCTAACCACTCTCTGAAGCCCTTTATTCTTGATCTTCTACAGTGAATTCTACAGTTTAATGCTAAACTGTGTAAAGAACTGGGTTTTGTTTAAAAATTATGTTACTGAAAACAAAAAGAGTTAATTTTAGGACCCCAAATTCTCATTTGGGGAGGAAAAAGGTAGATAATTTTATTCACTATTCATCTCCTCATTGCACTTACAACATTGCAGCTTCAGACACAGACCCTTTCAATCACTCCCCTTCCTAGTCAGTAAAGTTTTCTCATGAGAAGAGGTCCTATTCCTGTTACCATTCCTGTTGCCTTTCTCCACATCCTTTCTATTTCAGCTTGGGGGTTTTTTTCAGCAAGGGAGTTAAGAACTGCTCTGGGTGTGCAGCCTCTCAGCTGTGAGTGCAAAACATTTCTAGAGTAGCTTGTTATGTTTTCTCTTTTTTGTGCATTTTTCTGTTTGAACAATATTTAACATCTGATTTGCCATTTTCTCTCTGCTGAGCATTGAATTGACATTTTCATGGGGTTATACATGATGAGTTGAAGCTCTTCTTTCTGAGTGGCAATAGCTAATTTTAGACCTTACCGCTGTGCATGGTTAGGATTGTTTTGTTTTCCTTAAGTACATGAATTGCATCTGCTATTCTTCCATTCTGCTAATAACCTTTGTGAGATCCTTCTGTTAATCTTTTCTGTCAGTTTTAATTTTTATTATTCTCAGTCAACTCTGCATCATCCGGAACTGATGTCACTTCTTTATTCACTCCTCTTCCAGATCACTTATGAATATGCAGAAAATCAACCCAAGATAAACCACTATAGCAGTCTGTTAGAATTATAGAATATGCTGAGTTGGAAGGGACTCAAAAGGGTCATCAAGTCCTACTCCTGGCCCTGCACAGGACAACCTGAAGAATCCCACCACGTGCCCAAGAGCACTGTCCAAATGCTTGAGCTCTGTAAGGCTTGGTGCTGTGACCACTGCCCTGGGGAGTCTGTTCCAGTGCCCAACCTCCCTCTGGGGGGGGAACTTTTTCCAACCTAAACCTCCCCTGACACAACTTCAGGCCATCCCCTCAGGTCCTGTCACTGGTCACCAGAGAGAAGAGATCAGTGTCTGCCCCTACACTTCTTCTCATGAGGAAGTGGTAGACTGCAGACAGTTGTAGACTGAGGTTTCCCCCAGTCTCCTCTCCTCCAGGCTGAACCAGCTGTTAGTGCATTCCTTATCAATTGTGAAAACTTTTTGCTTCATCTGCTTTAACCAGTCTTAATCCATGGAAGTGGCTTCATATTTACCCCCCACACACACACTAATTTAGTACTCTGTTATTCTTTTCTACCAATTTTGCACACTCTGAAGTTTCCCCATAAACTTTTCTGGTACTTTTCTGGCTCTTGAGATCTCCAGAAAATCTGCCCCTTCATAACTACGTGTCTTCACAATATTTGAGGAATGCAAATAGTAAATACTAAAAAAACCCCCCAAAACAACAACAACAACAAAACCAAAAACAAAAAACCACAAACAAACAAAAAACTCTCAGAGTAAATGCTGATGATAGTCAAGTGCTTATGAATTTAGAGGCAATTCCATGTGCTGAGTCATACATGTCATCAGCTCTTCTGTGGGAACAGATCTCTGTGTTCTTGGCCTGAATACTAAAACATGCACAAAGGCTTTGACGATATTAGAAAATGTTTATGTGCTGTTGTGCCATGTGACATTATGTCATAGGAGACGAATCATTTATGCCAGGCTCTGACAACTATTGCTGCAAAAACTCTTGCCAGTCAATGAACTGAATGGGATCAAAATATCCAAGTAAAAATTGTTTCATCCAGTAAAACAACTGATGACTATTCAAGTCTCACCCTGCTTGTTCTCCAGTTACAGACAATTATATTAACAAAAGCTCAGATGTTTACATTGCAAATGTACTGTGTCTTAGGCCAGTGGTTTGCTATGTTTCCAGTGCAGCAACCAAAATTTTCCTTGCATTATGAGCCTAACCACAAAATGCTCTGAGCAAATATGTTCCATCCCCATAAAACTTTGTGGACAACTTATGAAAACTATCACTAATCTGCATACTACCACTGCTTTACATGCTTAAGCAAGAGACACCCTTCTGTTGTTGGTGTATCTCAGGCACCTAAGAAGAGGCTTTGGCAGTTTTATCTTCTTCCTTTTTACACACAAGGAACAACAGAAGTGGAGAGTTAGTCTATATATGGGCCTCAAGTTGCCTGTAAGACATGAGCTCATCTTGGGCTACTTACTGGTTGGCCACTAATTCAGCCAAGAAAAGGTCCTTAAGAAAAAGAGAAGTTACAGGAATAGGAGAGAGAAGTGGTGAACCAGTTCAGCATCAGTAAAGAAGTTTCCTCCAAAATGATGGCAAAACTTTTTGTGTCTTTGTTATTGGGCTTGTAACTGAGACCCTTTGGCCTTGGTGGCAAGATGGGTGTACCTTGGCCAATAGAATGCAGTGACACAAAAAAAGCATTTCCTTGAAACCAGAATGGTAATGGGCAACAGGCTGACTTTATCCTCACAGTGGATCCAACCGTGGCCCTATTTATTTACAGCCAGGCATGACGTATGCATGTACAATAGCCAAATTATCAAATATTCCAAGCTATTGTGGGGTCAGCCTTTGTTCTGCTGCATGCACCAGCTTTGAAAGAGAGCTTTTATAGAGGAAAATGGCCTGCTGTTCGTATCAGCTTCCCTCCCCAAAACGAATTCTGCATTTCTTCCAAAGACATACACTAGGTCTAAGTCTTGCTTTCACAAAGGGGCTTTGTCTCAGTGCCTTTGCTTAGAACACAGATTTTATTTATCAAAACTTGGTGCCATGCAGAACATGCTGCTTCTCGGCAAGCTAGGACAGTGGAAATAGATCCTAGAGGAGAAGGAGCCATGCCTTGTCATGCCACGGTACCATCCTTCCACCAGCTCAGGCAACCTGGCTAAGTCAGTGCTAGCTTAGGACCAAGCTGTCTCTGCAAACAAAAAAACCCATGTCTTGCTAAAACCAGAACAAAGACCCTCTGGGGAATCAGTGACAGATTTTTGCAGATACTATATATTTTCAATTAAGTCACTCAGCTAAAACTTTTGCAGGCATTGTTTCAAAGAATGGGTAGTGAACCAGGCTCTGCAGGGGGTAGAGGGCTACCTCCACCTATGAAGAGCAGGTTGAAAGAAAGCCAAAATACAAGACAAGCTGTACTGGGCCACACCAAAGTCTCCATCCAACTAGACCTACATTTATTGTCTGTAAGTGGCCACACTGGATGTCTCATAATTGTTAGTCCTGTCTAATAATTGATAATACCAAGCTAATAATAAACAATTATGCCATAACTAATTATAGCATATAGTCATACCCATCCCTAACAACTCCTCAGTCTCCAACATTTTACATCTTAGGGACTTCCAGAGCCAGAATTATTATCTCAGTAGCCCTCAGACCATTTTTCTTTCATGAATTGATATTCCCTAATTTTTACTGTCACAACATTCTGCAGCAGGCAGTTTCATAACTTATATCATCTAGTGTGAGGAATAAGCTCTTGTGGTTTACCTTGAACATGTCTTATACTAGTTTGTTGAGGTTTTGTCTGAGGTTCTAAATCTTTGCTGGAGAAGACACTAAAGAGCTGGATTGTGCTTTGCTGGATCCAGTTCCAGTCCCAGTCCCTAACATATTGTAGGGCTTAAGCATTTGTAAAAATCCTTTCCCAGAAGTGTAACATTGTTTTTGCCATATCTGCACCTCCAGTATTCTGGTAAGGGCAAAGAGGTAGAGGTTGTGTAATTAACGAAGTAATTTGGCTATGACCTGTAACACGTGTCTTAAGCTGGTTGGTCTTTCTTCCTGTGGCTGTGGATTGCCCATCCAAAAGCTGATAGAAGAAGTTTCCATTACACGACAGGCAAACCTACAGAGCCCATAACCCTTCACCTTCTGTCTCAAAGCATATGAAACACTCCAGGCATGCAGGATGTGAAGGGAGAAACCTTGTGATGTGAACCACAACCAAGGCTGGAGATGTAGGCTAAGCTTGACATGAGAGGAGCAAGGAGGGAGCCAAAGGAGGGGTGACTTACCCAAAAGCACCTCCCGTGTTGTGAGAGCAGCTGTCCTTGATCACTACCCAAAATGTGAGGGCAAACTGTATATCACAGCCTTTTTTCATTCCTTCAGGTTATAGACAGATGTTCAAGTAAAAGGAAAGGAGAATTTAGGACCAAGCCCTTTTGTAGTCACTGAAACTGGCATCTGCGGTTGCAGGCAAACCCCTCTTCAATCACTCTTCATAAAGCAATGAAGGTCCCTTTTAACTCAGCCTAGAATTTTGGCCTTTCATCTCCTGACAGACACATCACTTTTCTGACCCTTAAAACCGTTGTTCTCTCCAGTGTAAATGTGTTTATTTCTTATTAATACCCATTTGTTCTTGTGCCAGTATAATTCACACACTTTAATAGCTGGGGATATTTTGCTCCTGTGTGGCACTGACACCTTTCCTGAAACACTCAGAGATGATCACATCCCCTCTCAACCCTCATTTTGTTACGCTTTGTCAGCCAAAGTCTTTTAATCTCACCCTGTAAACAACCACTAGCATCCCCCTTCTCAGCATCTGTTCCACTTTAAATTCTCCATTCTGGGAATTATCTAGAATTACACACAGCATTTCAAAGGATGCTTCTAGCTGAGTTATTAGCAATGGGGACCTGAACTCCAGCAAGCCAGACATAAAAGCAGAAGGCTTTCCTGCCAGAACTGGAAACATTTCCAAGCTCTGGAAGACTTAAAATTTTTTACATCATTTGGATAAGAGATAGGAGCAGGGAGCCACACATCACCTGTACCCCCAGTCTAGCTGGCAGATGTGGATCCCACCAGCAAACGGGATACCTGGATAAATTTTCTCTCCTGATTTTGTAACCAGTTCCCTTATCCATGGCAAGTGACAGCAAGCGTGGCTTTGCTGTGCACCTGTAAGAATACCAGGAATACAAGGAGTAAGAGATTTACAGGAAAGCCAGAGCACTGAATCAATAAAAAATTATGTCCCATTAGTCTGTACTTTGAGTGAATAATCAGTTCCAGAACTACAGTGCTTTAAAACTCCATTACATGGGAAACACAGTCATTAATCTCAAATTGTGATTAGGTAGAAATCTGGGGGTGAAGGAAAGGAGACTTCAGCCTCTGCTTTAACTGCTGTGGATGCTTGTTCTGGAAGCTTTTCATTTCTATGAAATGATGTTTGAGATGCAGTCACTGTTGCTGGGGAAATAAACATGATGGCACATGAAGAAGAAAATGCTCTCAAGTGGGGAGTAGGCAAGAGGAGCAGATGAGCTCTTATGAAACAAAGGACTCTCTCGCTCTCTAAGTGTCGCCTCTAACAAAACAAAATACGCAGTAAAGTGACTGAAAACATCTTAGAAAAATTGACTGTGCTTAGTTACATTATATAATAGGACATCAGTGAGTCTTTATCTAAATTACACAATCTGAGGCATTTCACCCATTCAGCGTCTCTATGCTTCTTAAATGGTGGGGGTTTTCTTATCTTCCTCCCATTACAACTGAAAATGTGTGTCTAAATCCTTGTGTATCTATGCTCCATTATTGACTTACAAATACTACATTGCTTCCCAGTGTTCTTACTTAATCTCCTGTGGTTAGGGAACACGAAAACACAAAGATTATTGTGTGCTTGATATTACAGATAATATCTTTGTCTTTGAGGCTCTCGACTCTCCTGGGACCTCCCCCTCAGGAAAATTCAACTGCTGCCACCGCTTTGCGACTCAAAACCAAAAAGCACTTTTCTTCTGTGCTCTGACCTTCGCTGTAAGCATTGTGAAGGATTGAAGGGAAGAAACAAAAGATCAGGAATCCTTCTGTGCAGTACATGCTCTTAACCTCCACTGCTGGAAACGAGGCCCACTTTAATCTGAGCAGGGACAAACACAAAACCAGCTCTCGTCATCAGACCTTGGGACAACAATTCCTGCAGATGTGCAGTAATGACATTCTCAGCATGGCAGATCTCTATCTAAAACTCAGCCGCTTAGTAGGAAAAGGAATGTCTGCACAAACATTTCTGTCTTTACATTCCTGAGCTCTACTGCAGCCTTGCCTTCATGTCATAGGCCCCCCAAAAAATGTTTCATCCCCCCTGAGGGGCAGGGCACAACTGCAGGTAAGATATAAGGAACCTGTCATAGAACTCCGGACAGCAAGAAAAAGAGATCAGAAGAAAAGAAACTTTGATTCATTTGGATTAGATGGTCACTGAAGGTCCCTTCCAACTGAAATTATTCTATTCTATTCTATTCTATTGTGTTCTGTTCTGTTCTGTTCTGTTATGTTCTATATTAGTGTAGATATCAAGAACACAGAGCAATACAAGCTAAGAACTATTTGAAGTAGCATGTTCCATTGAAAAGGTTGCTTTTTAAGAGCTCAATCCAGCCAGGGCAATAATCCCCCTGAATTTCAAAGCCCCAGCTTCCAGCTGCAGTGGTGTTTCTTTCCATCCCTTTTACTGTGGGACCAAACAACCAAGCACAAGGATGTTGTTGAACAAAACTGCATTTGCTATCAGCTCTTTTGCCTGCACCAAAGAAAACAAGTGACCGGCTGGAGGTTAAAAGAGAAAAAAGTGGCTTGTGTTGTAACTAAAGAAGAATTTGGAACATGTGGTGGAGTTCTATTTACAAATTTCTGACATAACTGACAGTGATAGCACCAAATAGAAATGGCAATTCAGACATTCAACAGCACCTTCAGTGATCACAGCCCCTCCAGGCAGGCAGATGGAGAGCCCAGGGAGAGTTCAGCCTGCTTTTCAGGGGTGCAAGGTTTCAAGATGCAAAGCACACTGCAGATACAGCTCTGGGGAAGCAAACCAGCTACTGCGTCCCCTCGGCCACACCACATACTCTGGACATACATGCACAATGTGGCTTTATCCCAACAAAGGAGCATTTGTGTGTTCACTGTTCACCCCCGCAGTCATATCTGCTTCGGTCAAAAGGGATTTTGGCAAAAATGAGGGGGGTTTTACACAGAGTTCCATTTTTTCTCCTTGCCCTGTCTTTTCCAAGCTTTGCTCCTCGCTCCTACGTGATGGTGAGAGCCTTTGTAGCGCAGCAGTTATAATTTGTCTTCCATGAGCAATTTTTGGGGCCATGTGTACTGTCCTTCTCATGTCCACGTCAGAAAGCAGGACTGACACTTATCAAGCATTTGGGTAAGAATGAGTAAAGCAGTGACACATGGAGGAAGGAGAAGAGCTCCCTTGCTGTCTCTTATCTGCCCCTAGTACAAGGTCACTGTGAACTGCAGGTCTCCTGCATGTAACCCAGCTCCACAGCTCCCTGCTACCCCATGCTCCTACAAACACTGCTTTAAGTGGCTGCCCCAGAATGCAAAGGGAGCAGACAAAGGCAAAGAAGAATTAAAATGCACTCAGGCAGGAAAGATTGGGGTTCCCTGTTATTCTTCACACACCAAAGTAGCAAAAACTTGCAGAGAATGGAAAAAAGGCTAAAGCAAGAACAGCAGCAGCAGGCAAAAGCAATTACTATTTCCTAAACAACAAACAGCTCTTTCAAAATCGGGTTTATACACTTCAGAGAAAGATTGCAGGGGACACATCCATTTTGCCTGTTATGTAGATTTGTAAAGCTAAGTACATATCCACCTGAGTATTGCATAAGATACCAATTAGGAACATTTATTTTGGGTAAAAGAAAAACCAGTGAGCCACTCTGGTTAACTGCCATCTCTCAGAGAGGCAGTCTTTTTCCATTTGTCTCCTCTTCCACTAAAAACAGAGAAGTGTTTTATGCCAAACAGTAAAACCTCAGGTCTCATTTTCCAATTTAGAGTCTCAGAGATGCACAGTCCTGTGTTCTTACCCTGTAACTATCCTCCAGTCTCCTATAATCACACTCAGTGGTCTGAGCTCAGCTCTCACCAGCTTGCAGCAGCCCTTTGCAAAACACTTTATCATGATTTTTACATCAGCTCTCCCCCTCTCCCTGCTTCTTGATTTTCCCTGCCAAATTTTCTCTGGGTGGTAGAAGTTGAGTGGCTCTGCCTGAAATCAGAACTGACTCTGGCCCCTAATGCCTATAGGAGACAGCACTTCTGACCCACAAAGGGAAACAAACTTTTCCTCCAAATTCTCCCCACTTGGCTGATAATATTTAGTTTAATTCCACTGTTTCACTGCTCATCTCTAGAGCTGATGTGTTTCACTAGGGAAAAAGGAATCCTTCCCCTCTGGGGGGCTGGTTGGGTGTGCCCATCGATCTGAACTACTATGAGATATTGAACTTGTACTGACTTCAGCTTTAGGCTGTATCTCTCTAGATGTTTACATGATGAGACACTCAAAATCTGTGAAAAACGCTCAAATATTATCTTTAGTAACCTGGTGCCAAGTACAAGATTCAAGCATTGGAATAGGCTTCCCAGGGAAGTGGTTGAAGCGCCATCCCTGGAGCTGTTTAAAAGGTGTGTAGATGTGGCACTTGGAGTCATGATTTACTGGTGGACTTGGCACTGCTGGGTTAATGGTTGGACTCGATTAACTTAGAGGTCTTTTCCAACCCAATACGTGTCATGTTTCTACTATTCCATGCCAAAATTGAGGCACTTAAATTGCGGAGACAAGGGTGCTGGGGTCCCTAGAAGAAGGTGAAGGGTCCCTTGGCTCTCTGACCGTCTGGGTAGCCTGTCCCCAGCTTTCGTGATTCCCCGCTCACCTCCCAGCCCCCGTGGCTGGACAGAGAGCGAACCCCCACCGAGGATGGGGCGCACCCGCGCACACCGGGGCACAGCAGGGCTGTCAGACGGCTCTGGCTGGGGCGGGGGGCAGCGCTCGCCTCCAGGGCATCCACGGGCCACGGGAGGAAGGGGCACATTGCGGGGGGTTCAGGACCTCTCTGCGGCGAGGGGGGCGGCGACAGGGATGTTGGCTCCGGGGAGGGCTCTCCCTCCGGAGATGCTCTGCCAGGAGAGGGGACCGACGCTGCCGCGGTGACATCCCCGGCAGGACGCGGGGCGGGGGCGGCGCAGCGCGACCCACCGGCCGGGTGGGAAGAAACTTCCCCGGCTGGGCCGGTCCGCACCCCCCGCCCCGCCCGCGCCCCGCCCCGGAATGGGGCGAGGCTGCTGCGGGCGGTCAGAGCCCGAACGCTGCGGGCGCCGGCGGAGGGTCCCTGCTCGCCGCAGGGTCGGTGCTCGCTGCAGGAAAGCGCCGCGGTAAGGCCGAGCTCCGCGATCCTGGGGTCCTGTCAACCGGGAGAAGTTGGGCTGAACCCCACTCCCGGGGCTGCAGCCCGTCTGAGCATCTCCCCTCCGCGGGCGTCCCCCGGTCCCACCGCTGTGACGGGGCGGGTGACCGGGGAGGAAGGAGCTCGCCGGGCCGGAGCTCAGCGGCGGCTCGGAGCTGCAGGGAGGGATGGCTGAGCGCCGGGGGGATGGAGGCGCGACAGGAGCAGGGAGGTGTAGGTGGGACCCGGTCTGGGCCGCAGGTGTGGCCGCAGGGCTCATCACTGGGATGTGATCACCGCTGCCCGTTTGACGGGACATGGGAGAGGTAGGAGCCGGTCTGGGTGCAGATGCAACAGAGCGTTAGATAGGTGGTACCTGGACCAGATTGCAGGTCCGATGGTGGAGCATACAGGTGGGAGCTGGTCCGGATTGCAGCTGCAAACGTACCGTGTACGGGATGCGTGTGGTTTGGGTCGCAGGTGCTGGATGTGGTTTGGGTCGCAGGTGCAGCTACACCGTGCCCAGGTGTGATGTGGTCCAGATTGCACGTGTAGGTGCAACGTGGTGCGGGTTGCAGGTGTGATGGGCAGGTGGGATGTGGTCCTGCTGTGCCGGGGGGTGACTGAGCATCTCCTAGCATAGAGTGTATGACTGCTGTGCCCGTGTCCGGGTTGGGCAACTTTCAGGCTTTTATTTTGAAAGATTCTGTTATCCAGTGGTTTTCGGATGTCTCCCAAGTCCTGCCCAGTTTTCCCACATACTTCTCTCCAGCCTTATCCTCCCTTTTGCTCAATAACTCTGCGATGATGAAATGGCTTCTTGCAACATCAGCACGCAGAGCTGAATTCCAGAGTTCGGGGGCGGGGAAGGAGTGCTCAGACACACTGATCTTAGGAGAAATACCCCAAAACGGTGTTCATGGTCATCCCTCCCAGTACCAGATCGACACTGTGAAATGTACATTGCTTTTCTTGGATTTCTGAAGAATTTCGCCGGGTAAACACAGTGGGACACAACCTCAGGCTCCCTGATAGATTGCAAGGAAACTTCTGGCCTAAGTCAGAAAAGTTGGAGTCAGCAGAGTTACGGTAAGGTTGCCATCATCCTACTGAACTTGCTCAGAATTTGGGCTGTCTGGCCACTAATCTCATTTCTCTTCCATCCACTTTAACTTGTTTTTCCGCTACACAGAACCTGCCAAAACTAGAGAGGGGGGGAGGGAACCTATAAGAATATGTGATTTTTTTTTTGTCCTGTTATAAGTTAATAATCCCATTTCTAGGCTGTCATCCAAGAATATTGCTCAAAAAATGCGAGCAGTGTACAAGACCCATTGTATAAAAGATAATCTAAATGTAGGACAGGAAGGGACCTGGCAAGTCAGCAAATCTAAACACAGAATGATATTATGCCTTACTGCACATCACTGTAATTCATTTGTTTCTGGTCTCCTGGGAAGGGGAAGTTTCAGAACTTTACTGAACTAACACTGTAATTTTTTCTCCAACATATGGTTTTCTCTTACTTTCTATATGCAGTGTGACTGCTTAGTTCTTCCGGTATAGATGCTTTTCTCTCTTATCAGTGTAGAAATAGGACTTGCATGCTTTTCACTGTGTCATGCCATGCAAGATAGAACTTGCTGTCTGCTTTCATGAAGTGGGCTCTGGCTTATGCTGATCCCTGGCAGTCATGAGCTGGCCTTCTTATTCTCCAGCTTCCCTGTGGATGAGCAGAGCTGTCAGGCTCACAGGTCTGTCCTGTGCCTCTTGTGCTTTGACATCTAACCTAGAAATAAATCCCTCACCTGGTAGGTACTGCAATTAACCTCCTCCTCAGGTTCTTCCTGCCCTGTGATGAGGGTGGGAAACTGGAATTTTCCATCCTCAGGTGTCCATCTGACTTTTGTTTTCTGCTGTCAGCTTTCATCTTACTCCAGGCCTCTTATTAATCCCATTTTTATTGCATATCCCCATGTTCTGTGCTGGTGCAGTATTGCCCCAGCTTTCTCCCACTTGCTCTGTTGTGAAGGGAGAACTTAAGTTGGTAGTGACACCTGCCAAATTCAGATTGACCCCTTCCATTTGATTGTCTGTACCCTATTTAATGCAATTTTTCATGTTTTGTTTGTTAACTCCTGATTTCACTGAGCTGCACAGCAAGGGACTGCATTCAAATGTGTTTGAAGCTGAATTTTGCCCCTGTCTTGTGTGCCAGGTATGCTGGATAGGCTTCCCAAAGTAGCTGCGTAGAAAATATTTCTTACCAAAGCAAGCTAAGTTGCATTTTGTCCTCCTTTCCCCCTGTTTACTTCCATGGCATCAATTATTAGGGTGTTGGTTTTTTTTCTGCAACAATTATTCTGTTGATGAGGGATGTTTAATCCCACCATTGTGCTGTAACCAGCCATGAGTAGAAGATGGGTGTAATTCAGCAGTGGGTATCAACACAATGCTGTAGACTGGGCAGTGAACAATATTCATAGAGCTGAAACAGCTGGGGGAACTTCAGACAAACTCAGTGCTCATATCTGAGCTCAGATTTAGCTCGCAGTCAAATATTCTTGCTCTTAATATTTGCAATAAGGCCTATCAATAGTGATTCAGAGGAAATACCACCCACTGGATCAACAAAGTCAACTCACAGGGTCACAAAAGGCACTGAGCAAATCCAGCTCTGCTTGGTGCAAAATACCACAGCCGGTATGTGCAGATAAACGCTTCACAAGGAGTGATCCCTGTTCAGTTCATTAACATTGGACATGGTTTATTATATAATCAGGTGAAAAATAGCTAAATATTTTGCAGAAGCTAGATGCAGCCCTGCAGCATGATGCTCCTTGTGTTCAGTGCATGACTACCTTCTTCTGACCTAATATATTATAATCCCTTTGGTATTATCCACCAAACTCAAGTTTATTCCAGTGTTTCTCAGCACTGCATGTGCAGCAGTTTATCATACAGTGCTCATGAGTGTGCTGCTGCAGAGCCTGCTTTCATCTCTCAGCGGCCAGAAAAAGCACCAAGTGCTGCAACAAAGCAGGCAAACAATCTGTATTTTAATTATACTCTTGGGTTCTGTGCTGTCAACTGAAATGCTAAGAACAAATTGGGGGAAGAAAAAAAGCCATGTCAAATTTGAGCTTTGACTTTCTTCTTCTAGTGAAGGGCGGCTTTGTGCTCATAGTTCTGGTGTCGGGTTTGTCACAGCATCCCAGTTGTTGCAGTTCTGCAGGCATGCTTTAAGAACTGGAGCGAAGCACAGAATGGGAATGCTTCAAAAAAGGGTTCTCTGCATTTGGGTGACTTCTCTGTGCCTCTCAGGATTCTCGTCAAGGGCAAGTATCATCTGCCTCCTTTTTCCTAGGAAAAAAAATACTAGTGAGCAACAGCCAAGCCTTATAATTGCTACCAGATAATGTCAGTGGTAGATGAGGTGATTTAATGGAACTGAATGTCAAAACAAATAGGGGTGTGGGGTTCATGCATGAGCCCCTGAGTCATAGCCTGGCATCTACAGGAGTGCCCGCAGTTAAGTAAGTAGTTGTGTGATGTGGCAGGTGAACATTTGTTGCTGTTTTGCCAGCTAGCCTCTCACATCTGCAGAAATCATCAGGAGAGCATCTAACAGCATGATGGTTTTTCTGTTTGATGTAACAAACACCTATTGTTCCCAGATTCAGCTGTTTCTACTGGTTTGATACCTGAGCTGACATTTCAAAGCGCTGGGAATGCTGAAGCCACAGATCAATGAGAATCTTAAGCAAGTAATAGTGTTTGCAAAAAGCTCTTTAGCATTTGATGGTGTAATTCAAGGTGCTCTGAAAAAAACAATGAGCCGATAAAGGACATCAGGCAAAGCCAGAAAGGAGGACTAAGAGCCGGTTGATGAAGTCCTCATCCCAGCATTGGAGTCACTCAGCTGATTCCAAAATGTTTAACTACCCTAAAAGAAACAGCTCGCTTCAGAAGGGACGTGTGTCCAGCACTATGTCCAGTAAAACAAGTACAGGCAAATGAAGAGCTGCCAAATGCTGTAG
>JAWWLV010000179.1:55661418-55696909 GCA_035041135.1 Platyrinchus mystaceus
ATTTAGTAGCAAGTGATACTGGGCATTTTAGGCAGGATCACCTAAAAAGAGCCATCGCAGCAGATCTCTCCCTGCCAGCCAGAAATGAGCTGGGTGTCTCCTTTCCAAAACCTTTCACACGTCTTACTTGAAAAGCCACTGGCATGGGAATGGATTTGTCACAGAAATGCAGAGCAGCAAGAAGACACTGATTGCTGTAATTAGGAATAATCTAATTCCTAAAGGCAAATGGGCTGTATTTATGTCTGTTTAATTGGATGCCTGCATTTTGTGGACCTGACAATGTGGGCAGTGAAGCCATTACACTGTGATCCAGAGGCAGCAGTGTGATACTTGAGGTGTAGAGGAACTTGGCTCTATCTTACCTAACATGGGACTAAACCCTTAGTTCTTGATATAATCTGTCTGATTTTGGTGTAGTTACTCTTCAGAGGACCACCAAATCATCTGCTAGCAAACTGGGGTAAAATTGGGCTGATTTGCTGGGGGAAAACCATTAGCCCTTTCTCTGATCAACTTGAAAGTAAAGTTGGTAGGATGGAAGCTCAGACATGAGGGGACAGATCTGTAAAAGGATTTATGCCCTTAACACCCTACATCCTTGTGGTCTGGGGGCAAAGCTTCACTCCCCAGATTAGCACTGAGCTCTCCTGTATGGAGCCTTTGGACTCCCACTGGCACCCCAGTCCAAGCACATCAGCTTGGGGCTGCTGCTGCTTCCTCTGCTTCCCAGGTATGCTGAGGAAGCCCTCTCTCCCCAGACAATGCCCAAAGCATTCCATCAGAGACACAACCCCATGCCTGGCTTCTTTCTGGTCATGCAGTGAAAAGCAAACACCTTTGCTGGGACCAAGTTACAGATGGTCGGGTTGATGGACTTCGGTCGGGTTGATGGACTTTGGCCGGACCTGAGCTCAGCGGGGAGCGGGAGCATCCATCTTTCCATGAGTTTCTCCAACTCAGGCTGGCCTTAGAGCATGGTGAGGGTGTGGGCAGCTGTCTGCAGCAGACAGGGAGGGCAGCAAACATCTGGAAGCAGCAGGAGTGATGCTTGGGTTCTTGGGAGCAAGAGCTGGGTTCCAGACACCCTCATTTTTCTCAGGTCCTGCCCCCTGCTGCTGCTGTTCATGTTAATGGGGTCCACAGACAGCCACTGCAGCTCTGGAGCTGGTTTTTGTGCTTTTCAGCCCAACTTTTCTGCTTCTGCCTTTTTTTTTTTTTAATGTGAGAAATGATGCAGCCTTTCTAAGAAGAGAAGCATTTCTGGCATGTCTCACAGATCCAGGCTTCAGATGAAACCTGATGGGAGCTGATTGATAGCCTTTTACATTTCTTCCATGGTTTTCACGGACAGGAATGTTGCACCAAGACAATCCTTTCTTTGCAGGACTTTTTTTTCCCCTTTAATTTTTTCTTTTATTATTATTCCCTAAAACCTGCTGTGAGCCTGGTCCTGCTCCTAGAAACCAGATTAGCAACTAATCTTTTGAGGACTTGGGATTTAAACTTTAGGAGTGAGTGCTATGTGTAGGGACATTCACTTGCTGCTGTAAAACCCATCGTGAATTAACATTAGTCTTGGATTGTATAGACACACCCCCAGAGTGTTTCCTGTGGCAGGATGGGGAATTATGTGGAGTCATTTCCTTGGACATTAAATTGTTGTGGTGAAACTGTTTTAATTAGAAAGCACGTGGCATTTGATCTCTTAAAGGCCAGCTGAATTTGGACCAAAGGGCAGACAGATCAGTGGATTTCTAATACTGGTGGAGTTGTGCTCACGTCCATACGGGTTGAGTTTCCCAACTAAGGCAGAAAGACTTGCTGTGGGCTCCAACTTTTGATCTAGGAGGTTCAGTTCAGGGTAGAACCTCACAGAGTAAGAAATAAGCAGCATTTGAAGCCTGCTACCCTGAGGTGGGCAGGAGGCCTGTGCTAAAATGGGCCATGTTGAAATATTCACAATTTAATAATGACTGGGTTTCAGTTAACACCTCCCGAGAGGCTGAATGGATGCACTTTGCAGCTGTGGCTCACAAACTAGTTTCCACGTGAAATGTCAACCAGAAAGGCACAGAGATATTTTCTGTTAAAAAGATCTTTTAATGTCTTGAGATCCTCCTCAGCCCATAAAAGCTGGGCTGTGCTGAAGGTCAGCAGGACCTTAGAGGTGCCCAGTGAGGGCAGGATTCTTGTTACTGAGCCCCTGCCCAGAGGATGCTGCATGAGCCCTTGGTCTTTGCTTTGCTGATCCTCTCCCAGATCCCACGATGGGCAGCCTTGGGTCAGACATCCTCAGTATTTCAAATGTCCTGGCTCTTCCAGTATTGTAAAGAGCCCTGAGATCTTTCAGTGTTTAAAGCTCTGGTGTCACAAAGCCAGAAAACCCAGTGCAGCTCATGCAAGATGCAAGGGGCTGTCCCCACCCGCCCCCACGCTCTCCATCCTGCCACCCTGGCCATCCTGCATCCTCTTTTTTTCTTTTCTTTTTTTTTTCCCCTTTCCTTTGCCAGATCATTTCCCTGCTTTGGTCATTTCCCTTCTCTGAGTTACCCCATGCCAGGACTGCTTTCTGATGCTGGCAGATGGACTTGGAGTGGATGCAAGGCTCCCACCTTCCCAGCCCATGGGGCATTGTCAGCCTCCTAGTGCAGTGTGAATGAGAGGAGTGACAAGTGACATGCAGATGCCTTCCCTGGAGGCTACAGAAAAGTCACTTCCTTGCACCTTTCCGAAGGCTGGTATTTGCATACTATTAGACACTGACATCCTGTTGAACTTTCTTAGAGCGTGCAATTTGTAGGCTTGCTCATTTGGGGATTTAGACTTTATTGACTGAAGGTTGCTTGGCAGAGAAGGAGAGAAGGAGCTGGCTGGGGAAGGGAAGGCTCGCACAACTGGTACAGAAGGATCCTTCGGTGTGAGAGAGACAAGGGAATTATTTGGCTTCAGCTCTGAGGTAGGAATTCTTCTCTCTGACAGTTTTCTCTGTCCTCTTGGCATCCTGTGGAGGTGTTTAAAAACATCAACAAAAAAAGGCAATAAAAGGGTTTTGCCACTCATAATATCTGTTTGTGTGACAGCTTCCCACAGAGCGGAAGCCGGGAGTCTTAGAAAGTTACCACTGCGCTGTCCATGTTGCTGGGTAACAGCTCCTGCTACTCACATGACTCCCAAATCAGAATAATAAATTGCATCCCAAAATGTTGAATGATGCTGGGATTGCTGGCAGGTGGAGGTGCTGCCTGAGCATGTGGGCACTGGAGCAGGTGGTCCTCCAGACCTGCCTTACTCCCAATCAGTGTTTTCCTGGGATCTGGACCTGAGTCCCGTTTTTTTCTAGCTGGGGTCCAAGGCTCCCATGGGTCTGCTGATGACAGCGGTGGGGAAGCCCCAGTGAGGCCGAGATAAAGCGTTGGTGGCCCAATTTGCTGCAGCACAGCTGGGTGCTGACACCCTCTGTCATCATGGGGCAAGTTCTGGACACCACCTCACATCCCTCCAGCACGAAGTCCGCCGTGCCTTCCAAGGCCTGCGGGAGCGTGTGAGGATGCCCAGGGCTCACACCCACTGTGGAAAGCTTCTTGTATTGGTTTGTCTGACTGGGCACTCACACAGACAGGGAGGGCTGGTGCCTTGCTTCTGGCCAGGTTTCCCCAGTGGCATTGGCCATTACCGAAACAAAGGTCTGAGAGCTGCACCGATCTGGTTTAAACCTGGCTCACCAGGTTAAGGGATGTGGTTATTGAGTGTCTTCACACAGTGTCATCATAGTAACAATGAGTGGTTTTAAACCCATTTAAAGCAAAGCTCATGGAACCTTTCAGTATAAATAAGGGTTTAGATGCCACTGAAGATCCTGATGTAAACATCCTTGAGCATCCCACTTGAGCTTGATTTGTGTGTGGTACCTGTAGCAGCCTGATAATTTATTTATTTGTTTATTAACTGTGAGGAAGAAGGCAGTGGTGACTTTTTTTTTCATGGTGTGGTTAAACCTGGTGTAACCCCACCACTACCAAGACATACTGAATGGACACATTTACCCCCTGGGCAAGACATCACACAATATTGTAGCTTGTATTTGCCCAGGAGAGAAAAGTTGTGCTGGCACACAGCATCCTGATAGTGGTGGACGGGACTGAATCAGGACAACGTGTTTTTCCTTTATTTGTGAAAGAATAAGCTATACTGGCAAAATACATACAAATTTATACCAGTATGGCCACTTCTTGTCTATGCACTGAAGTCCTTCTCTGTGAGTTTTGCAGCCAGAAGAAGCCATTGCCAGCCCATGCCAGGCCCAGTCAGCGTGCAGATAGCACAGCTCCTGCCCAGCTGCATCAGGCTGTGTGTCCATGCTCTCTCATTTCCTAAAGACAGAACACTCCCCATAATGGTGTGTCACTGCTGTGGACACAGATGACGCTGCACTGTGTTGTGAGAGCTCCTGTGTGCCTCACTCGGGGCGTGTGCCACAGCAAAGCATAGTGTGAGAGACTCCATGAACTTCTTCAGTACTGAAGAGCAAGACTGGGCACTCATTCCAAGACCTTTTCATTTTTTGAGCATAAGTCATACATTCTGGCTTCTGATACAGGTGAGGATCAAGAACATGTAAATCTAAAGGCTACTGTGGCTACTGGCCATGGCAGCAGAAGTGTGGAGCAGCACTAGGTTTGCTTGCTGAGTTGAGGACTGTTGGGCAAACTATGCCTTTGCTTGCCCACCTGACTTTCCCACTGTACCCTTACCCTCAGCTCCCCTGGGATACTGAAAACACTGCAGGTTCCTACAAAGGCTAAATGGGCCCACACCAGGGGCTCAGGTTGGTTTCTAAAATAGAGATTTGTGGTTCCCCCCCACACTAGTCTGGCTGTGTGGGAGGATGATTTTGTTAGTCTGTACGTATGCAAGCTGTTCCAATGCTGCACGGGAAAACAGAACAGTACAAATGAAAGCAAAAGGAAAAGTGGAGAAAACCCATCATGCTTCTAAAAGTGATTTAGCCAGGATGTTTTTTCTTTTTAGTGACTGAGTAGTCTGACATGTTGCAAAATACAAAGGCTCGGCATATTCCCAGCAGCAGAGTGAAAGCTGGAACTACCCAGAAGCAAAACCTGTCATTAGCAGTCAGCCAGGCAGAACGGGTTCCTGAGTGCCTGGAACAGGCACAGAAGGAAGGAGGGGATGAGCAGCTTCTCTCTGGGGCCAGCAATGTGCCCCAGCAGCCTTGTGGAGGGAAGCAGAGGGCTGTGAGGGCAGAACGTGGGATTGGGATGCTCCCAGACTTCACAGGGCAGCAAGGAGCTACTGTTGCCCTTCACGCATCCCCGTTCTTCAGCACAGGCAGAGAGTTTGCTCCAAAAAAATCAGAACAGTTTTGACCTGCAATTTTTCTCCCTTTTATTTTCATTCAGTTATACTTAGCTGCCCTGAGAAATCTCTTTTTACATTCCTCCCCAGTCCTTGCTGTGATCCATGTCATCCTGGAGGCATGCAATAATTTAGACTGAAAGCTGTGCTGTGCAGTTCTGTTCTCCACAGCTTCACAGGATGGAGAAAATATTGGCGTGCCCTGATTTATCTCCCACAGATGTCATCTCCCTAGGAGCTGACTTGAAGGACAGAGGGGCACAGAAAACTCAGTCTGGGTAGCACCTGATTCAGAAAGAAAGGAGGAGGAAATTTTATGAACTGGGTTGGATAGATGCAGGGAACATTATAGCTTTTCAAACCTAACAATCCAAGAAGTTAGTACCATGAAACGCAGTGTTGCTGTGGCCAGGTGCAGGAGGGCAAGCCTTTAGGATGCCTTTATGTTTCCAAAAAGAATCTTGCAAAATTAAGAATATTTTTACATCAATGTTGCTGCTAAGAAGCAACTGCTTCTTTAGTTGTCATCCCCCATCAGGCCTGGCCAACCTCTGAGGGTGAGAAGAAGATGAGGAGAGTGTTGTTTAAGACATGTAGATGTGGCACTTGGCGACATGGTTTAATGGTGGGCTTGGCAGTACTGGGTTAATGGTTGGACTCAATGACCTTAAAGGTTTTTTCCAACCTAAACTATTCCGTGATTCTCTGTTGTGACTGTGAGCACACAGCAGTAAGCACAGACACACTGTCAGGATGTGCCCAAGGGAGCAGCACCCAGCACCATTGCTGAGCACACAGCTGGGGAGGGCAGAGTGTGGATGCTGCAGGAATGATTGGACACAGAGTGTGCAGACATTGCTCCCACCATCACATCTTCCTCAATGGCCTAGGCAGCAAAAAGCAAAGCTCCCCATGCCCTTCTACTGGCAAGAGGTGAGGTGTATTCAGCCATTGAAATGGAGCATCTTGTCTGGTTATGTCAGGGGACTGTCCTTCCCTCAGCCAACATAGTCTAAATGGCCTCTGTGAGCCAGCCAGATAGATGTGTTCCATTTTAATCCTTATCCATCTCACTCTGCTGAGATCATTTACCTGCTAATAAGCTCCTGTGGTCAGAGATAGAAGGTGAAACTACGAGCCCTTAAAGGAAGTATCTAAACATCTTTGCAGCACTTTGCTTGATGGAAAATATGGAAAGATGTTGCATTCATAATATATCACTCATATCATGTTTGTAAACAGATTTGTCACACCATCTGCAGAATCGTACTGCCATCTCCTCTCCTCCATATTAATTTCATTTCCATTTATATAGTACAGCTCCTATTTATTTTATTCCCTTTTTACATTTAGATACATAAGACATCTCTTTTCTTTTCCCTGCAAAAAGTGTGCGCTCTCTGTGGGGAAGAATATTTAATCAATCCGATTTTTTCAGTCTAGTGCATAAAAACACAAGCCAGGACTGTTTGGAGAGATACCTACCTGGTTTTGTTTCTCATCTCTTCACATCTGTGTGGAGCAGGTGGGAGGGAAGGATAATTCAGAACAAATCCACTGGTAAACAGGATGCTCTGTTGGTATTTCCTGTCTCCTGTTGCACTGGTAGAGCTTAATTTTCAGGAATCAGCTAAGCCTCAGGTCAATAATGCTGTTATAATTTCTGTCTTGCTGTAGCTGATACAATACAATACAAATACAATATGGTGAAATATTTATACATCTGGGAGCAAAAAACCAGCCTGCTTTGTTAAATGATTTGATAAGAAATGTTCAGACGTTCAAATTTAAAAGTGATTTGCTGAGTATAAAAAAAGAAATCACACAAGAGAGAGGGAGCTTGCAGTTGGCAGCCACCTCTGCAGCCCCTCGAGCTGACCAGCATCCAGGTTGGATAGTCCTCAGCACTGCCCCACACCGAAGGGAAAGGGGTGGCTGGGCTCAATACACGTCATGGAGCAGGATTTGACTACAGGTCTGTAGGAGCGCCTCTCCAGCCCCATGACTGTGAATTCACTGTGGTGAGAGATGTAGGACACTGCCCCATCACCAGGGCTGTGACCCTGGGGCAGGGCACTCTCACTTCTCTCCCTCCAGGGAGGGAGAATCTTCCTTGCATCAAGCCCAACCCAGATACTTGGGCTTGGGCACAAGGGAGAGGCTGGGGTTGACTAATCCCAATAAGAATTTTACCAAGCGTGAGTAAGGGCTTTGGGCTGCAGACAGTGATGACAAATCTTACAAACTCAAGCCTGTGCTTTGTCAGGATGGTTTGTTGGTTGGGGGTTTTTTCTTTTATGGTCCTTTTATCACTTTTCAGCTGTACAGTGTGTTCTCAGATGGTATATCCATAACTTCATGTTTTTCAGTTGTGGCCATCATTTTTTCAGCCAACAGAATAGGGAACAACTGGCACTTGGCCAGCTCCTTTCCCATTGAAGCAAAACGAAACTCTGCAAAAGGGTTTCTTCAGAGCTCTCTAAAGGGTTTTTCTGTCACCATATCCTGCTAACTCCTCCACCCCTCTGACCTCTCAATGCAGACTTTGATGCTGTGAGCTGAATGCCCCTGCCAGAGAGTCCCACCATCACCTTCTCTTTGGGAAATTGTTCAAATATCCTATCCCATCACACTTTGCATCTTTCCAAGAGGCATGTTTAGGCCTATAATATCATGCCTACCACAAATCAGTGAGCAAACCCTTTGGCTGTATATGTGCCAAGGTGTGACTGCCAAAAGGGGGTTTTGGGTAAAATTGAAGTCATGTGGCTCGGCTGTGGGGAAGCAGCCAGGACCTTTCCCAACAGTGAACTCCCCAGGAAAAATCACAAGGTAGGCTTTAAAATGAGTTTACTTCCAATCAGTGTAAACCATCCATCCTTTGTCTTGGCTGCCTGGCAAATAAAACCTTCCAGAGATTACTCAGTTTAGATTTTTCAAGCCTTTTCTCCACTCACTGCAGGGCTAGAAACACTGGTGCTGGAGCTGGGAAGGGAAAACGAGACTCTCCCATGATCCCTTCAGTCCCATAAGTGCTGAGTTTTGGGGGCCAACTGGCCCCCAGATTATTTTGAGCCCTGTGCAGGCTCAGCAGCCCAGGGGAACAGAGGTCCTGGGGACGTGGCAGGGAGGAGAGGTCACGTCCATAGGTAGCTTTGGGTCCAGCAGGTTTATCCCCTTCTTGTTGGGCAAATTGTCATCTCTGGGAGCAATTCAGCTTTAAAACAATTGCATGCAGCTTTGAAAAGGACTTGCATTGTATAACTTAATCGCTGTGGGTCTGAAAAATAATAATCCTGCCTAAAACCATAAAATCTGGCACCAAGAGTTACACTTGGCTTTACAGATTCTCTGTGCTGAATCAGACCCTCCTTGCTGCTATAACAGCCTGGCTGAACAGGCCATGCCCTCCAGGGAGATGAGCCATTGCTGCCCATCTCCAAAAAGGTGCTCTGCTGTTTTCTTAGCCTCCCACTGCCATCCTTGTGCTCACAACCTGTCGGGGCTCTCAAATTATCATGCACAAACACCACTTTTGCAAATATATTTGCTATTACAGCAGACAGGAAGGGATTTAAGTGAGTGGTATAAAATTAACCTCAACATCAGTCAAAAGAAACAAAACCAAAAAAGAACAGGGTAATTAGATGCTCTTATGAGCAGGATATGCTCAGAATTACTTCTCCATCCCATTACAAATGCTTAGAAACTGCACAGCCTCTCCAGCACAGTGAGATTTTAAAGTGGTTTAATGGGCATTAGGAGTTTAGAGCTGATAATGCCACTTCCAACCTTATCCTTTCATTGCATGAAAATAGGTAGTGGCTATTGACTGCTGTAAATTGGCTACTTTTAAAGCTGTATTTGATAACTTGGATGTGCTAAAAGTCTCTCCATGGAGTTTTCAGACTCTGAATGTAATATGTGTGTTTAAGGTGGGGATTTATTGAGTTTCTGCAATAGAGGGCTGGTTCCAGTGTGTTCTCTACAAGCTGAAGAGCTGGGACCTCCTGTAGTTGAGCTTTACATCCTGATCACTGGAGAAAAAACAGGGCTACCAGATAGCTTGTGCTCAGTCCAGACAGACGTCTCACTTTGTCTCTTCTTTTTTTCTTTCAGAACAAACTGTTCACAATGTCAATCAAAAAGGAGGGTGCCCACAAGAAGTGGGCTGCCCTGAAGGAGAAACTCGGACCCCAGGAGACTGACCAGTCAGAGGCCAACCTTGAAAATGCAGAGCCGGAGCTGTGCATCCGTCTCCTGCAAATGCCATCGGTGGTGAACTACTCTGGGCTGAAGAAGCGTCTGGAGAACAGCGACGATGCCTGGATGGTCCAGTTCCTGGAGCTGTGTGGTCTGGACCTCCTTCTGGAGGCCCTGGACAGGCTGTCTGGGCGAGGAGTGGCCAGGATATCCGATGCCTTGCTTCAGCTCACCTGCATTAGCTGCGTGCGAGCCGTCATGAACTCCCACAAAGGCATTGAATACATTGTGAGCAACGAGGGATACGTCAGAAAACTCTTCCAAGGTGAGAAGACATCCTCCTGCTTCATCCATCACGTGGCATGGTGGAGGGACTTTCCTGTTACTTATCCTTCTGCCCTGCACTAGGCTTGTTGGAAATTGTTTGTCGCAACAGATTAATGAGATTGTTTTTTTTCTTTAAAATAATACTGCTGTGAAATCACATTACCTTTGCCACCCAGTGCTGTTTCCACACAAATATTGTCATTGTTTACTGAGAAGTTGGGAATAAACCCAGCCTTAGCTGTATGCAGGCATGACCCTTCAGTTGTCTGCAGACATTTGCTATTCAGTCTTTGTGAGCTCCAAGGGCAGAGGGAGAGGAATTGAAAGGGCTTGGAGTCTTGTAAAGAGGAGGGAAGGTGGCATGGTTTAGACTCAAGAGAGCCTGTTTTCTGTGCTGCTCAGTCTGTTCCTTCTAGAAGATGGCAGGTAACACCACTTACATTCTCTTGCCATTCACTTGGCTTGTTGTTAGGTATGAAACACATCAGGGCATCTCCTAGAACATCTTGTACAGCACTTAATGGTGTTGGTGCCGGAAGGATGACTTCTGTGCTGCTCCACAGAGATCACAGCTGCGCCCAGAAACCCTTATTAATATCTTTTTAAAATGCATTTAATCTGAAAGCTGGTTGCTCCCCTCTTCAGTTTTGAAGTCCCCTTCCTTCCTCTTCACCCTGCATTTTCTTAACCTGTGTGAAATATGGAGATGGCATTTTTATGCTGTGAAAAACAGGGGAGTATCCGTGGCTTTTCAGTGTTCGAGCTTCTTTGTGTGCTAATAAAGGAAAAATAAGACAGTCTAATCCACTCCCTCCCAGCTCCTAGGGCTCACAGAGAAAGAGTAGTGGAAAAAGGGAATGCATGTGGACTAGTTAGAACAATTGGTCTAATTGATATGCATATTGGTCTCCTCTGCACTAAAAATAAGGGTCATTAATTGAGGAAAATGGTTCATCTGCTGTTCTAGAAAACACCCATATGGGAAAATGGGAACTAAATTGTGTGATTGTGAGTGTAGAGATCTTGGCTGCTCTTTCAGCATGCCACTAGGACATGGAAGAGATGAACAACTACAGGCTGCACCAAAATGCCAATAGGGTATCTGTAGCATTTACTGTTCCCACTAGAAGTTACTATCACCTAATGTTATTGGGATGGGATATCTAGACATCGAGATATTTTTTTTCCTGTCTTCCATGTAGTGGGTCCCCTCCTTCTGTCTTTTTTCTACCACTGGTCATAACCCATATAGCAGAAGACACTGAGATTCAGAACATTATTGTCCCTTTATATTCTGCTTTGTTTTGTTCTGTTTTTCTTCCAGCACTTGACACAACTAATGTCATGGTCAAAAAGCAAATATTTGAGCTCCTGGCTGCACTGTGCATTTACTCATCAGATGGCCATGCTTTGGCTCTGGATGCCTTGGACCATTACAAGGCAAGTGTTGGGTCGGAGCAGGAGGTATGGATCAGCTCTGATCCATGCAGAAAAGGGTGGGAATGAAGTTTATTTTGCATCGTTTTAGTAAAAGAAGCAGGGATTTATAAAGTGAAAACTGTAGGAAATTTGTCCTGGTCAGCAAATGTCTGTGGTGCTGTTCTGTGACTCATCTGGACAGATGACTGCCAACCACAAGGTGTCTTCTGGCAGCAAAAGCACCACCAGATCAGCAAAATAAATGGTGCCACATCCACAGGTTTCACTGCCCAAGAGCACAGGTACGTGCAGCAGTTATCAGAAAGCATGAAGGGATCCAAGAGATTTTTCACTGACTTTCTCTGCCAACTGGAGCCTGCTCCGTAATGGAGGAGTGCTGCTTTTACCTGCATCTTCCTGTCCTGTCCAGAGTGAGGATAAACTGAAGTTTTAAGGTGTTAATTCCATCTGAGAGCCTGCACCACAGTGATAGACATTTATGTCTACAGAGACTATTCTTGTAATAGTATCACCTGTGTTATTAACAGAGTGTGAAGAACCAGCAGTATCGATTCAGCATCATAATGAATGAGCTCTCCAACACAGACAACGTGCCATACATGGTGACACTGCTGAGTGCTATCAATGCCATCATACTGGGGAAAGAAGAGCTGAGAACAAGGACACAAATCAGAAACGAATTCATAGGTAAGGATGTTTGTTGCACCTAACTTTCTCTGGAGAAAGTCAGTTGTCAAGCAGTTTTTATTTCAGAGATATCCACAAGGTGCCTGAACAGGGCTGGGGAGCAAAACTGCAAATACTAATTTTCCTCTTTCTTTTGACCTCTGTTCTCAACAACATTTTTGTCACCAGATTTTTTTAACTTTGATGCTTTCCCATAGCTTTGATCTTTTCTGGAATCCCAGCATCACTGTATCACTTGAGCTTCTTCAGAACATTTCTGTAGTCATCTTATGTGGCCACATTTCCATTTTTTTGTTCCAATTTATGTTGCAACTCCTTGTAACAGTCTACTCAGTTGAGCCACAGAAGCCGTCCCGTGACTCAGAAATTCTTTCCAACTGTTTGAATCCTGGGATCTTGGGTACCATTGTTGGGATTCACCTCATGTAATGAGAACATCTGAGCTGATGAGTCTGGGCTCCATTTCTTTCTGTGGAGAGCAAGGGACATTGGACCATGACTGATTTTAGATATCTAATTTGGATTGAGGTCATTCATGTCCCAGAAGTGCCTGTGTCCCTCAGTAACTCCATGAGGATTATGGTTCACACAGTTGCTGCAGATGTGTGTTGAGATGTCTCATCATTAACCAGATGACCCTACCCACTTTGACAGATCCATATGAAGATATTTTCACTTTTTTCTCTCTTCAAAACATATTTATAAGCATAACGTTATATAAATAATCATAATAAATCAGGACCAAATGGGTCATAATGTAAATATATCTATTTCATTTTTGTCCTTCCAGGGCTTCAGCTGTTGGATGTTTTAGACAAGCTAAGGTAAGGATCACTGGTTACATCTATTTTATGAATGAGATTCACAGTGAGATAGCTGTGAAAACTTAATACTTATAAACCTTCAGTTGTGTGAAGTGAAGTGGACCACTCTTGTGTGCACCCCTTACAGGGGACTGAAGGCATTCAGACAGTGTTAAGATGCTCTTGCCAACCACAGTGTCATGGAGACAGCTGTTGGCACAGATGGCACGGACAAAGGCTCTGGGCACAGATGGAGTAGCGATGTCCTCGTTGAGGCTGTGTTTCAGACTGAGCCTGGAGCAATGCTGTGGGCTCACTGAGCAGCTCACTATTCAAAAACACTTTGCTGCTGTTGGTCCCAGAAGCACACAGCTATAACAATTTACTAGTGTGCATCTGGGCAAAATTTAAAAATTATGTTCTGTCAGAAACATCTGTGATAAATTCTAGAATGGATTTTATGTGAGTTGCAGTTATCCATGTAACTGGAATTGCTCCATCCAACACCATAAAAATTAGGGAAGAGAAGACCTTGCAGTAGTGCAGCAAGAGTTCTTACACAGAGTGGTTTTGAGAGTGTTGAAAAAGTTAGTTTTAGAATATCTGGAGTTTTTTTAATCCAATTTTGAATAACAGAGAAGGGAATTTTTCAAACAGAAACATCACTGGAATATTTTCAATTTGTCTTGATCTTAAAAAAAGAAAGAAGGTGGCCTGGTTTCCAAAAGGTGGGAATGCCACTTTATTGTTACAGCTCCAAGGAGAATTCCATAGCAAGCATACACTTGGCCAGGTTATGCCATGAAAAGTCCCCTTTGTTTGTATATGTTGACTGTAGGAAGAGGTATATTCAGTTCAAGAAAGGATGCACTGATGGCATCTGATCCTTTATAAATAAGGCACAGTTGGGTACTTCGAATGCTGACTGGCTGAGTCTGAGAGGCAAAGAGATGAAAACCATTTAAACAAAAACAATCATCTGAAAATTAGTGAAGGGCTCTCCAGTGAAAATGCTGTAATATTGCAGAGACATTGAAGAGGAGGATCTGCTTATCCAGTGTGATACATTTGAGGAGTTCAAGGTAGAAGATGATGAGGAATTATTAAAGATGTGTGATGGCATAAACATGAATGATCATCATGAGGTCTTTTCATCTCTCTTCAATAAAGTAAGTAGGCCCTCCCATGGGGTGCAAAGTCACACAATGGCAAAGTTAACCCACTTTGCTTGGAACCAGCCTTGCTGTGATGGAAAGCTGCCCTCTCTTCCAGGTGAGCCGCTCTCCAGTCTCCATCCAGCTGCTGTCCATCCTTCAGAGCCTGCTGCACTTGGAACCATCTCATCAGTCCAGCCTCCTGCTGTGGGAGTCCTTGGATGCCGTAGTGAACAGAGCCCTTTTGCTTGCAAATGACAGTAAGAATGACATATCCATCCAGCCTTGCACACTCCTCTTGTTTTATCTTGTCCCACCCACAGCCCACAACAGTCTTTCCCAAATGCACAGGAAATAGCCTGTGGGACTTGGTAAGAGCTGAACAGAAGCAGGGACAAAGCTACACCTCCTGTATAGGGTCAAGTCTTGATGTGAAGCTCCATCCATGTGGGATGGCCACGTTTAGGAATGGGTCTGGGATTCAGTCTTGCTTTCATGGTTAATCCCTGAGCTTTGGGTCATGGGAGTCATTGGGAATCTGTCCTCATTGGCAGACTGGCACTGGCTTGTCTTGCTGGCAGGCTTTTTCAAAACAGTGTCTGTGGGCTGGGAGCATGGGAAGGAAATTGCCTGGAAGCCAAAAGTGTTGTTGTGCAAAGTGACACCACGGAGTGGGCTCCGTGGCTCCAGATCTGCTGCTTGGTGAGGGTTGAATAGCATGAACCAGCCTGGGGGGCCCTGTTCCCTTTTCTGATCCTGACTCCTTTCTCTAGTTCAAGGGAACACAGTTGAAGAAGTCATGGAGAGGCTGCTGTCTACCAAGAAACATCCAAACAAGCAAAAGCGAGCTGAGAACCGGCTGTCTGGGAGTGCAGCTGGAGGTGCCCAGGGTGAGCCAGAACCATGTGCACGGGCAGCTCGGAGTCCAGTGGGATCATCAAACCCCTCCAAGGCACCGACAGCATCCTCAGGGCCACTTGCCAACGAAAAGAAGATCTCATCCTGCCAGTTCACAGGCTGCTCTGCTTCGCCAGAGACGTCTAACCCTCCACACAACACTGGTTCCACCCCGGCACCTCCACCCCCACCACCTCCACCCCCACCCTCTGGCACAGCAGCCATGAACCCCACATCCCTGATGACGAATACACCTCCAGCCCCTCCACTCCCTGGTGTCCCTCCACCCCCTCCCCCACTGCCTGTCATGGAGGGTATTCCCCCTCCTCCTCCACCATTGCCTGGCATGGGTGGCATCCCTCCCCCTCCCCCTCCATTGCCTGGCATGGGTGGCATCCCACCTCCTCCACCCCTAATGCCTGGCATGGGTGGTATGCCACCTCCTCCACCCCCATTGCCTGGCATGGTGGGCATCCCTCCACCCCCACCCCCGTTGCCCGGCATGGGTGGCATCCCACCCCCTCCACCCCTCCTGCCTGGCATGGCAGGAGATCACATAGAAGCTGTGGTGGCCTCCCAGTTCAGCTGCCCTCTTGGCATGGGTCGACCTCCCCGCAAGGCGGTGAAGACGCCAACGCTGAGAATGAAGAAGCTGAACTGGCAGAAGCTGCCCTCCAACGTGGTGAGAGGTGAGTACATAAAGTCACAGCTGCTGTAGGGGTGACCCAGGGGAGGAAACACTATCTTTGAGTTGTCAAATGTGGTTGACTCCATTTAGATACAGAACTTTCCTGATTTCCTTTACTTTTGAGCTGCAGAGCTTAAATAAATAAAAGTAGTGTGAAACTACTAGTATTATACAGTAACCATTGCAACTGAATCAATACTTTGGGATAGCTTGTTTATAACTAAAATAGTTGGAAATCAAAAGAAAAGAAATGGAGATGGGAATATTTCCCTAATCCACCATGACATGCCTTAGGCCTGAGTCCTCAACAGGCTCTGATCTGAGTTCCCCAAACTTTCATTCCCCACTCCATCTGTACTTGTATCTTGGAATATTAAAGTCATGAGTAAGAGTGCATTTGAGGATCACATCGCATATCTCTTGATTTTTGGGTTACATTTCCCTCTCCTAGTGGATCCAAAGAGGAGCATGAAATGTGAGAAGCCAGGACAAGCAGTGTCAGCTTTGTCCTAGACAAGCAAGGCATCCACTGCATAGAAGTAGGCAAAGGTGAAATCTAAATAAGGCATGTTTTCAATCACAAGAACAGTAAATTGTTGGGATTATTTCAGTAGAGACTTCTAGAGGCATGTTAGGGTGCTGATTGTTTTTTAAACACATTTTAAGAAAGTACAGTGAAAATTCATTCAAGCAGTCCCATAGCCAGCATTACACAAGAAGGCTCAATTATAAAATGATAAATGGAGAAGGTCAGAGTGAGAAAATGTCTGGGTTGTGCCCAGTCCATCAGTTAGGATGCAAGGAAGCAAAAATAACATCAGCCAGGGGACTAAAAGAGAAATGTCCAAGCTCTCTCTTATGCTGACGCAGTTTGCCCACCCTGAAGGAAAATGCAATTGTACAGGGAGGGAGGGGCTGTGCAGCCTCTGTGTGCCCAGTGCTGCCTCCCCTTACCAGCACATCTTGGGGTAAAGCACCAAGTTGAATTGCCCTTCAGGACCCTTTGGATCCCACCTGTGGGAATTGCCCCTTCTCAACAATGACCATTTATCCAGGAGTAAATATTCCCCTTCTTACTTCATTTGTCTTGTGAGGAGTGTCCCTTCTAGCAAACTCTACCCCAAGAGCCAGGAGGTTTCAGCTGTCCCTGCAGCCAGTCTGAACACTTTGTCTCTTTTTCAGAGAGTCACTCCATGTGGGCTTCGGTGAGCAGCAGCAGCGAGGAAACTATAGAGCCCAACTACACCAGCATAGAGCAGCTGTTTTGCTTTCCACAACCAACCCCCAAGGAGAAGACAGCCGCCCCAGTGAAGGCAGAGCCAAAGGAGGTGAGGAGGTCCCACTCATTCTTTTGAGTAAAGATCACTGCAGACAGCTCATCTAACGTGAGATATCTTCTTTTTCTTTAATGAAGATCACATTTTTGGACTCCAAGAAAAGTCTCAATTTGAACATATTTTTGAAGCAATTTAAATGGTAAGATATGGCCAGTTTTCATGACAGTTGACAAAACTTTGAGCAGGTTTTGCAGTATCTGGAAGGCCCTCAAGAAATCTGTTCTAGCCAATGTGCTTTGGTGGTCCATGTTACTGAATCATCTGAACATTCCCCAGCTGGTCCTACACTATCTTTAAAATACTGAGTTTAGAGGTTTAGTTATGTTTTTATATACAACATCCCCGTATGTTGGCAAAGGCATTACATCTCCATGTTACAGATAAAGTTGTGGCACAGATTCTTAGGGTGACTAAGTCTGTGAGACACATCTGGAAGTCAAATCCCTCCTCAAAACAGGTCCAGTGGAAAAGTTAAGAATTAAATTTTCTCTTAAGATAAAAAAATGCCCAGAGACACAATCTGAGCTGCAGGATTCATCTCTGGCCTGGAGTCATTTGACCAGGGCCAGAAACAAAATTTGGGCAATAGCAGGGATCCAGGTCCTGGTTCTAATTTAATTTTGGGGAGGTATCTTTCCTTTTGGATTATTGTGACTCTCACTAGGGAAAGCGCAGAGTGCTTGCAAAGATAAAAGTCTTGGTAGTGTGTGGTAGTGGAAGAGTGGTCTTTGGGTGATGGCTGCCTCTGCTCCTCTTCCCCGCAGCTCCAACGAAGAGGTGACAGCCATGATCCAGAACGGGGACCGGACCAAGTTCGATGTTGAGGTTCTGAAGCAGTTGCTGAAGCTGCTGCCTGAAAAGCATGAGGTCAGGAGGAAAATGGTACCCTTACCAGAGGTTCACAGAGCTGAACACACAGTGCAGTCCTGCAGTCTTTATTCTTTATTTCCCATTAGATAGAAAACCTGAAGGCCTTCAAAGAAGAGAAATCAAAGCTAGCAAATGCAGATCAGTTTTATCTCCTTCTCCTTCAGATTCCCAGGTAAGGATGCTGGTCATGAACTTCAGCCCAATCTTTTTCTTAGTTTACCTCTGGGAAGTTTAAGTTTCTTTATAGGAGCCTCACAGACCAACATTGATTGGTATAACTGGTGGATTCCCTCTTCCACCTTAAAGCTGTCCGTTTCCCTGTTAGTCTTAGATGGAGGGCTCTTTCTGCTCCAGCACCTGCTCTCCCTCTGAAGTAGCAGAAGCTGATCCAGACCCAGGGTCAGATTTCCCCTATGAGGTTCCATAACTTACTGAAAGGCAGTGCCAAATGCAGTGCCAAGAAGGGGGAGCCCATCTCTCACACAGTGGTTAGTCTTCTCTTTGCTGATCACAGTGTGTCAGCAGAATCTACATCCCCACTGGTCCTCAGGGCGAGGGGCAGCCCTTTGCCTCCCTCCACAAGCCACAGACAGTGGTTTGATGTAGATGTGGTTGGCAGCAGTGCTGTGGGCTGGCATGGACTTGCTGGTGGTGTGGGAAGAGGGCTGCTGTGGTGCTCAAGATCCCAGTTTCGTTACACTATGAATCAATCTCCATCCTCAGCTACCAGCTGCGCATTGAATGTATGCTGATCTGTGAAGAGACCACCGTGGTACTGGACATGATTCAGCCCAAAGCTGAAGCCATCCGGAGAGCCTGCGAAGGTAAGTGACCTGAGCTTATTTCTGGGTCTAATTTATGACAGGAAGCTTTAATCCCCACCCAAACTCCCCTGGAGCACTGCACTGTTAACCCCAAAACTCCCCTGGAGCTCTGCAATATTACTACCCAATCCCCAAAGAACTCCCCTGTGGTCTGTTCACTGGTTCGCTGCAGCACATGAGGTGCAGCTGTAAGTATCTCCAGTGATGGTCAAAGCCCTTAACAGAACCAAAGATCATTTTCCCCTACCCTCAGCCCACTTTTTCTGCAGCAGATGTATTCCTCTGAAACAATGGTGAAGTGCTGGAAACTTGTCAGCCCTTTCAAAGGAGCTGAATTTAGACAGCAGAGCTGGCCCCATTGCAGCTAATTCATCCATCCAGCATTATTTGCCAAATTAAGACCTTCATACAGCAATTTTCTCTGCTGCCAGAAAAGCCCACCCCAAACTTCCCCCAGAAAGTAGTGGTGCTTTAATATTTCGCTGCCTACAAATGGAACCAGAAGAATAAATTTGTTATTTGGCGTTATAAAACTGCTGATGCTCAAATTTGGCAAGTACACGGGGAGATTATGCAATAATAGGTTTTGGCTTCCTATGGCAGAAACCTCTGGTCCCGCTCCACTGAGAGCAGGATGCTCTTCTTGGCACTGTGAAGTGTTACCCGTCCTACAGAGTCAGTTCCCCCAACTCCTGCTGTGGGTTTCTCCAGCTGGCATTACAGCTGCTTGCTGGGATAAATTGAAGCTTTCCCAAAAAGTGACTTCCCAGCAGCCCAGCTGTCCTTTTGGAGCTGTTCTTGACTGAAAGCTGAGTGCTTCAGAAAGCACACCGCTGCAGCACCCTGTCATAAGAGTGAGGACAGGGACTGTACCCTTCATGCCCAGATGATGATCACCTCCACCATGCAAGACCAAGAACAGGGTGAGAGTGTCTGGTTTTAGCAGCTGGCAGATAATCACAGGGCTGTCAGAACTGGCTTCACCGCACAGCTGAATGGAGTTGGCAGGATTAAATTTGCAGCCCAGTTGCCCTCACCCACACTGGGGCACTTCCAAGGAAGGCGGCAATTTGAAGCCTGTAAGTGGGGAGGATCCAACTCCAGGTTATTTGCTGTTAGGAACGAGAGACCAGATTGAAGGCAGAAACGTAGGTCAACGAAAGCTCGTACAGCTTGTGGAATTGAATCTATTTAAACCAGTTTCCCTGCAGGTTGGGCCATTGGGCTGCAAAGCTGAAATTCCAAATTTGATTCAGAGGAATGCAGAATCCCAGTTTCAGTACAGTGTAGGAAATGTTTTGGTGTAACAGAGGCTTTTGCTTAAAAGTCCTTTATGTTTTTCAGATCTTCTGACCAGTCATCGCCTGCCACTCTTTTGCCAACTGATTCTCAAAGTTGGAAACTTCCTGAACTACGTAAGGGCTTCTTTTGTCTTGCCTTCACCCATTACAGTCTGTGAATGATCTCCTTTAGGGTTGTAATTTGGGTGGACACAAGTTTCATGTGCTTTCTTTCTCTCTTGTAGGGAAGTCACACAGGCGATGCCGATGGATTTAAGATCAGCACTTTGCTCAAACTAACAGAAACCAAAGCAAACCAGACCCGTATTACGCTGCTCCACCACATTCTAGAGGTACCACTGCCAAGTCCTGCACAATAGGGAAGAGGGAGGGTTTTATTATGGATGAACCATTTCTCCTACTCCCACTTAATGCCATATGCTCATACTCATACCCTCCCTGGCTACCCACAGAATGTCACAAGTTAGGAGTGTTTGAATCACTTCGGCTGGTGGAGGTTGCTTATTGTCACTACTCAGGAATCTCCTTAAGACTTGCTCTGTTTCCCTCCGTCATCTTTCTCCACAATGTCTGGAACTTCCTTTTTCATATTTTTGCAACCTGCACATCAGCAGCTGCAAACCACAGAGCACATGGCTACCAAAGCTATCCTGGCTCATCTGTACCCATTCAGCCTTTCTGCCTTTCCGTGGCCTCTCCCTTTTCCACCAGACTATGCTTGAGCTTTTCACGCTACTTTCTAAGGTCCTGTAACTTTCTTACTCCCTGCAATGCTGTTTTTACCTTTTTTCTGAATGCTCTGCCCTGCCACTTTCATTCAAGGTCCCTCTGTTCTGGTTATACATGTTCAAGCACCACTTTAGCTGGCAGTAGCTTCAGCAAGGACAGCTGAGAAAGTAAAGGATGCAAATAAGATTCAAGGCCTTTTAGTACCCTCCTGGGACTGTAGGAAGTGTCAGACTGCATCAAAGTCCTGCCTCCTCCCATGCTCAAGAGTAGGTGTCTCAGAAAAGGGCAGAAGAAGAGCTTAGCTTTGCTTTGAACTATGAGTATTTCTCAGGGTTCAGTGCTCTTGTATGCTTTTATAGCCCAGAGAAATGCTTTTCCTCTTCAAATTACAGACAGCTGGGCAGCAGCAGGTCGTGGCACAGTCATCCTTCCTGGAGACTTCTGCTTATGTTCCTTCCCCCCAGCTTCCCCTCAGCTCCTGCCACACAGCAAATAACTCTTCTTTCTCTCTTCCTCTTCAGGAAGTAGAAAACAGCCACAAGGACCTACTGGAACTGCCAAAGGATCTTGAATATGTTTCAAAAGCAGCAGGGTAAAATTGTGTGTCACTTCCTTTTAATTAAAAACAAAAATAAATCGCATGCACATCAACAATATACCAGAAATTAGGACACACACAGCTGGCATAGCAAATTAACAAGATGGCATCTTATATAGTTTGAACCAAAAGATTTGGTTGACGAATGTTGAAAGTCCTTTAATATATAATAATTCTACTACAGCTGGCAACACTTAGGGCTGAAATTTGCAGAGCATTCAGTTAAAGCTGCCTTCCAGACCCTTCCAAAATGTGCACTGCCTTTGTGCTGGCAGGAGCTTGTGAAGGCCAGCTACCCAGAAGCATTTCTGAAGTGCCTTCAGCCAGGGAAAGTGAGCAAATGCTGAGCACTCCAGGTGTAGAACAGTGTTGTGTAACAGGTAGACTTTTTTTGGCCTTCTTCTGTCCAATACACAAAGTTTTAGGTAGAGCTGACAGCCTTTCCGTAAGTGCTGTGGAAGGAAGCTGTTTTCCATGAACTTGGACTGTATAGAGAGTTCAGAGCTCAGGTTTCAGTTCAGTGAAATGGTGGGAAGCAGAGGGACATCCAAACCACCAGCTCAGACTTGCCCACTCTTTTGTCAGCACAAGATGCTGGAGAGTCAACTAATAGTGGGGTTCTGTATGATTTCAGAATTAATCTTGATATTATACACACGGAGTCTGGTACCAATTTAAAGAAGTTGCTGGAGCTTCAGCGGAAAGTCTTATCATCAAATGATGATGTGAAACAACAGTACGAGAAACCAATCCAGGTCAGTAATGGAGCTCACTTAGATCTCCCTCGTTACACACTCAGCAGCTGTGGGTGGTACATTTGCAGCTGAGGAGGCTCATGAGAGGAGGGAAAATATTGCCACAAGGCACGCTCTGAGATTTGGAAATAGGCTGCAATGCCACACAAACCATTGTTGTGCATTTGCCAGCTCCGCCCCAAAACTACATACCTTTGGTGAGGCCATTTCTTGAGGTGCATGCCCCAGCTGCTCTGTCCATGCTTTTGTGTGACTCCTCACTTGAAGTGAAGATGTTCAGCCTCTGTGGGGATCACCAGAGTAAAGCCCTTTGCTCAGGATTAAGCTTTGCATGGAGCTTTCCATGTCTTGCTCAAGCCACCCCTGTAAACTGGCACAGACCAGTTGCCAGGAGCAAAGATCATCTGGAAATCTTCATTGTTTTTCCCACCTGCTTCCAATAAGCTCTGCTGCAGTTAAAAGGCAAGACCCAGAGTCCTGCTCCAAGCTCTTACATCCTTTCTCTGTAAATGCACTTCACTCCTTGTCCTCTGGATGGTGTTTTACTGTGTGTATTTAATGCATTTCAGGATAGCATCGATGCCTCCAAAAAGCTGGAAGAAGAATTTGAAACCATTGAAAGGAAGAGAGAAGAACTTGCAAATTATCTCTGTGAAGACCCAAGCAAGTTGTCCTTAGAGGACATATTTAGCATCATGAAGACCTTCAGAGATCTCTTCATCCGAGCCCTGAAGGTTGGCATGATGCTGAGCATCCCTAGTACTGGCACATCCTCCACTCCAGTAGACAGGGATGGGATGGGCACTGGAATCTGGTGGAGGGGAAATGCTGGTTATGGGCTCCTCCTTTTGGCACTTGTCATGAGGCACCCAGTGAAGCGCTGTCTGAACTCTTCTCCACTGCATCCTCACGCAGTGCTGGTGCTCCTGACCTGGCCCAGACCCTGGTGATTTGGGATTTTGGTGCAACTTTGGCTGCAGAGTCAGAAAGACACTTTTGGGCCAAATGTGAAAATTTTAGAGGAAGGTAAAAACTTATAAAACTGAACCCTTTGCTTCAACCTGAGGAAACAGACTCAGAAAGGGTATGTGTAGTAAAAAAGCCACCCATTTGGAGAAAACTGTGGATTCAGTATTTTCCACTTCAGCCTCAGCTAAAGGTCAGGCAGAAGACAAGCACACTGGTAACTAGCTCTGTTAGGCATATCACCACTGCCACCTCCGACTGGGATGTGGCAGAGTCCTGGCCAAGCCAGCAGTCCCCTCTCACCCTCTTGGCAAGACAGCCCTTATTCCCAATGCCCATTATATTTATTGCACGGGATAAGGCCAGAATTTTTCCTCCTTCATCTATAGATCTTCTTTCTCTTCATCAGCTTCTAGCAGACATTTAGTCAACCTTCTCATGCCCCTGTTACCTCACTGCAGGAAAACAAGGACAGAAAGGAGCAAGCTGCCAAAGCAGAGAAGAGGAAAAAACAGCTGGAAGAGGAAGAGGGGAAGAGACAAAAGGGAGAAAATGGAAAAGTCAGTGAGTATCTGAAATGGCTTCAAAAAAAAAGAGATTGAGCCATAGGAGCTCTTTGCTGGTCCTGTTTTAATGGACCAGTACCGGCAATTTATTTTGTGGGTTTCCAGGTGCCAGCTGACTAAAGGCTTTTAGGTGTCTTAGAGCCATAGCTAAGAAATGGCTTTCCACAGTTGCAGCTGGGCAGAGAAGTTAATTTTAGGTTTGCTGACTGAACAGCAGAGATAAAAAAACCACCACAAATTAAAACATTTCAGTTAACTTTTTCAGTTTCTAAACATAATTTTTGAATGCCAAATCTAACAAGAAATTTGGCTTCTCCTCCAAGATGCTTGTACAAACTTGAATAATTTCTCTTTATCATAGAATACTGATGTCCCAAAAATCTTGCATATAACTTTTATAACTTTCATCTCTGGATGAAAGGAAAGACTGAAAAAGACGACTGGAAGAAGCTGAGAGGATAGAAAAATAAAAATTATTTTCCCTCCAGAAAAAAAAAAAAGGCGCCCACCAATATGGATAGGAAACAAGGCGTATTTCAAGGTCATGGCACAACCAGGGACACATCTGGGCAGAGATGGTACCAGTGGTGCCAGCCTGTAGCACTGAGACTTTGGAGTAAATTCCTTTTCCTCATCCAGGACACACTGTTGTGGGGTCACAGAGCATGAGCTGCTCCCAGGCCTGATATTGGTGCCTTGCTCTTGCCCAGTGATTGCTTGTACTGGGACAGCAATACCCACCCCATGGGCAATTTTAACACCCATCTCTCTCTCTCTCCCAGTTAAGAAGGGTTTGGGGAAGCAGGACGAGGTGTGTGTCATCGATGCACTGCTAGCCGACATCAGGAAGGGGTTTACACTGAGAAAGACGAAGAACAGACACGAGTCGGATGCAATTCCTAAACCCTTGTCTGAGGAGAGCCCCGAGGAAAACCAGTCTGGTAAGGACACAGACCTGACTGTACTGCAGCTATTCATTCCCATCTGCCTCTGAGCCTGAGCCAAGCACACACCAGCAAGAAGCCTTTGCATTTGCATTTGGGGCATTTTATTTAAGAAGGCTTTGCAGCCAGTGCTGAGGAGAAGAGGAGCAGAGAGCCTTGGGCTGTTGCCAGACAGATCTGTTCCAGTATTAGTAGGAATTTGGAGCAGTATGGCCTTGCACCTGGCTGATAAACCCTCTGAGATGCTTGATCCATGTGTCAACCACAGCACCATGCTGATGGAACACTGGTGTCATCCCCACACGAGTCCTCTCCGCGCTGTTGAGTCTCAGTAGCACAGTGTGTCACTGCCTTGGAGTCTGCTGCACCCCATCTTAGGCTATGCTTGGGAATCTGAAGAAGCCCTTAAGAAAAGATTAGAAACCCTATTTGCAGAAGTACCCAAGTTCTTTAGGTGCTTGTGAGGAGACAGCCCATCGGTTTAGCTTTTCTTTGGGTCTCTTGATCTCAGTATTAGAGCACAGTAGGTAAGTCCAAGGACATTGGTCTACCATAGAGCCCATGGCTTCCCTAGACCTGTTCTGGAAGGGCAGGATTAGGCTGGTTAATGGGCAGCTCTGAAGACCTCACACAGCCAAGCCAGCAGTCCACTCCGGTTCAGGACCTTGCAGGTTCTTGCTTCCTGCCATAGACTTTCAGGTCTCCTTGCAAGTCCAGGAGCTTCCATGGAAATCAGTCAGTTGGCAGCAAAGACACACCTGATGAAAACAAAGTGGGGCCTTTGCTGAGCTGGAGCCTTGTAGTCCAGCCAGGGTGACCATGTTGGTATAAGGGGGGAGGTACAGGGAGGATAAACTAGTGCTGCCTCTGCATAGGTGCTTTAGGGTCAGTGCTCCCTCCACAGGCACTGGAACCTCTCCCAGTGGCAGAAGCATCTTGGTTGATCCCTGGTGCAGCTCTGCAGCTGTGGCTGATTGTGTGTTTTTTGTTTAAAGGAAAGAGCATTAAGGATCCACAAGCAGCAGGGAAGCAGATCAGTGATGAGACCAAGCAAAACAAGGATGGTCATCCCTCAGAAAGCACTCCCCCCTCAGCCGCCACCCTGATGGAGATGGGTGGAGGTGTTACAGATGCTTCAGCTTCAAGCCAGGTGTTACCTAAAAACAGTGCTGGAGGAAGTTTGCTATTGGAGTCCCAGACTGAAAGCCCATCTGTGAGATTGGTGGAAGCTGATGGGGCTGGTCAGCTCGTGCCTGGCACTGGGATGGAGCAGAAAGACAACTGGGCAAGGCTCCAGCCGAGCACAAAGGGCGACTCCATTGCCTTCTCTTTGGCTGACACAGGCACGAGGATAAGCTTTGTGAGCAGCAGTTCAGCCACTGCTCTGAGAGACCAGCTCAGCTGGACTAATGGGTCCCTCTCAGAAGGCCAGGACAAGGAATGCCCAGCTGATGGCTCAGAGAGCTACAGGCTGGCAGAGGAGCCAGAACCCCAGCTGAGCAAGACCAGGACAGACCCCGGCAGCGCTCAGTCTGCTCCCTGCAATGAGGCTCATCAGGCAGAGTCAAAAGAGATGACAAAGGAAAATGAAGACCCTGGTACAGACTCGCTGTTGGACACCTCTCAGGAGAAGTCCTTCTCAGAGGAGCCAGCCACTGACTCCTCTTGTTCAGCAACACTTCCCCCAGAGCAAACTCACACTGACAGGGAAAAGCAGAGGCCACCTGGGAAACGGAAGAAGAAGAAGAGGCACAGCAAAAGCTACTCAGGTAGCCTATGTCATAAATAGCCCTCGGGAAGTGACTTAAGCGTTGGAGCCCTCCTCATATATTTGTATATAGCTGTTCTTCCCCACTTCAAGGCCCAATGCCACCTGCCCCTATAGCCACACTATTTCATGGAGCTTGTTATTTTTTTAAACCTGAAAAACCCAAGCATAGTTCAGTCGCGTGACATTTATAAGTAGTTTATAAATGGGTAATGATGAATCAATAATTTAAAAGCCCATTACACATACACAGTAAAGATGGCAATAAGCACATCTGTCAAGTGTGCTAAAGACAGCTACAAGGCATGGTTATGTGCAAACAAGAGCTCCATTAGGCTCCAGAGCAGTGATTAAGAGCAGTTAATACTCGGTACTTAATCAGCGATCACCCCCTCTGAACTACTTATAAACACATAAAGGCAGCAACATCAGTGCTGCAGTGGGGTTGTTTGGTTTTTCCCCTACTAAGCCTCCTTGCAAGAGCACTTTGCCTGACAGCCTGCCCCAGGGGTACTTTAGGTAGCTCCTAAACATCAGGCCCTCAAACCATTACTGCAGGGTGAAGGGGAAAAAGTCATTAAAAGTCATTAAAAAAGAGCATCTTGCTGTTGCTTCTGCAAAGGACCCTGTTTGACTGGCTGAATTGTGCTGTCCTGCTGTTGTCGGGAGAGGGCTCTGCTGCCAGAGCCACACAGTTCTCCACCTCACAGCAAAAGTCCACAGCCAGTCCCAAAACTGGGAAGAATGTCCCAGTCCTTTAGACTCTACCGAGCTGAAGCCACCTTTGGGTGGCTAATTAATCCCAAATTAGAGATGCCTCATAGGGAAGACACGTGGGCCTGTCAGCCTTTAGAAAGATACAATATACTGTCCAAAACCTGTTTTCTGCAAGATCCTGGGGTCAAACAAATGGGCAGGAAAGTGGGAAAGTCCTTTTTATCAATGTTTAATGTTTTTCCTTCCAAGGAAAGTGGAAGAGAAAGGAAAGGAGGGTTTGAGCACCCGTTTCTGAGAAAGACAGCATGGGCTGAGCAGCGACCACAGAGGGTTGCTTTTAAAACCTTTTAATGCAGCATACCCCAATGCTGTCGTTATTTAGTTATTTACCTCTCTAAACCCACCACTTTCCTCTAGTTAAAAACAAGCTACAAAACAGAATTGGTTTCCTAGAACAGTAGTTCCCAAACTTGCTTCCCAGGAGGCAGCAGGAGGAGCTGCAGCAACGGGAGCATCCCATGCTCCCATCCCTGGCAGTGTTATCCTGACACCTGAAAGTAGTACTTCTGGCTTAGGAACTGATCCCATCCTGCAAAAGCTACAGGGTTTCCTGGGCATCCAGGGATGGCATCAGAGGGGTTGGAACCGGATGATCTTTAAGGTCCCTTCCAACACAAACTATTCAGTGATTCCATGTTCCTAGGAACATCTCTGCTATTAGACAGCGTTTTCTTCATAAAAAGTTCCCTGTTGTTACCTTTGCCTTGCCATGATCAGATATATTTAGTGTCTCTCTTTTGTTTAAAAGCAGAGGTTGAGAGTGATACTGGAGATTATAAAACAAAAAAGGGTTGTGTGACACAATGAGGTATGTAAACTCACAAAGGTATTTTTATGTGAACTAACCACTGCATTGGGACATCACAGACCTAATCAGTATTCAGCAAATCAGCTAAGCTTTTTTGTCTTTGTGTCTAATCACAAACACATGTGAAATAAATTTGTTACTCTGATTTTTACTCTCCAGGGTGTTGATCTTGCGTTGAGTGGAGTCAGTGCTGACCTCCCTTCAGCACAAGATCACAGCCCACATGTTCATCCTCTGTGTCAGCAGCAACCAAACTGCCTTTCCCTATAAATAATTGTTATTATTCTAACCAAATAATCAAACTTCTCATGACAAACAAAGTCCTTGCTTTGATCCCCTTATTTTCTCAAAAACTGTAAAAATGCAATTTCAGTACCTACCTCCGGCAAAGAACGGTTGGTTTGCTTGTGGGTAACCACTTTCTGTAGCACTATCTAAATATGGGAATCTGGAAAAGGGAATAAAACACTGGACTCAGGGACAAGAACTTGTTGGGGCAAGATACCAGCTCCCACTCAAAGCTAAATTCAACTCCAGAGTTGCACACAAGTTCCCTGCTGGCAACATATGGTTGCCCCTCAAAAGGAGTTTCAGGATGAGACTCTCATTTGCAAAACTTTGTCTGTTTTTACAGCAAGTAGAAAGAAAAGCAAGAAAAAGAAACAACCAAAACACCCACTGTACTGGAATTGCATAGTTACACATTGCCCTTTCCATGCTGATGAGCATCTCTTATGAACTAAATCAATATTGTCAAATTGCTCTTTTGTCTCATTTCCTCAAAGGAATGTTTTTATTCTCCAGCATCCCCAGTTCCCTGGGGCTGGGAGCCCAGCTGGGAGCCCAGCTCCCACACAGCCCATCAGCCCCAGCCCCTGGGATGGCAGAACAGAGGAACCTGTGTAGGATTTCCCCACAGGACTGCTTTTGTTCCTGCACCTGGATTATCATTTCTAGCAAGAGAAAATGGGATATACATTGGGTAGTTGCAGTCCTGACTACTCCTGCCCTCATCTCAGCCCTTTCTGTGCAGTACCACAGGATTACATTAAGTGGAAATAGCTCTGTTGGTTTAAAAATCCTAATGAAGATTTACTGCAGGAGCAGAAAATAGTAGCAGTGAAGGACAGGTGGGAAGTACATCAGGACCAGTGGTCGTCCTGCACTGGGAGGGCAGCTGGAACTGGGAGTTAAGCTTATTAACACATATTATCATTCATATACTGTATGTATTAATACATAATACAAATTACATATTTTTTCAAGCTCTGGGGTTCCAGCATGCAGGCTTAAAAAAAGTAATTTTTGAAAAATTAGAAAGAAAAAAAAAAAGAAAAAAACACAGACAGCTTTACTTTGTCCTTAAGAAGAATAGGAATGCAACACAGAGGAAGGCTTGGACAAACAGTGCCTTTATGAAGGGCCAAGTGAGGCAGGAGTTTCAGTGCATCCTTGGAATGCAGCGCCTGGCATCACACCAGAAGCACCTACGTGGGCTTCAATTCCAGGAGGCCAGAGATGAGCTGCACCTTGAAATCTGCAATTCTCTTTTTCTACTCCTTCTATCTTTATGTCACACAGCAAGGTCAGCAGGGGAAAAAAAAACATTTGCTTCTCTTTGTCTCCCACCACAGTGCTTCCTCTCCCAAATGTAGTTTGGGTCCATCCTTCTTCAAATGACAGACTCAGCAAGCCTAGAGTGCTCCCATTCAATATTTTTGACTAGGATGTTTCACCTGATTTTTTTTTTTAAATTTTATTCTGTGTTTTGGCCCAAGCATACATGATCTGTTCAGGTCACCATTAATTCTCTTTTGGTACAGGATATTGTAGTAAAAGACTGGAATCAGCCACTGAGTTCTGACCTCACCTTGACTATATCTTGTTATGCATAAATTTCTGTAGTAATGTTGATGTTCCTTAAATGTCAGGTTTTTCACCCAAAGATTAGTATCCCACATTATCTTCATGTTCCTGAAAGAAATGGTTTAGTTGGCTTTCCTCTGGAATCAATATACAGGTGGGTATACTGTGTTTGTGTGCACACTGGTAACATCTGAACTCAATTCCAGCCAAATTCAGAAAGATCTGGAAGAGTGTCCGTTTAACAAAGGTGACAGTCAGAGGAGGAACTGTACAAATGCCTGAACTCAGGAGAGCTGCTCTTTAAGTTTCCTTGCCTTAGACCCTAGAGAATTCCTACAGACAAATGCTCACTTCTGTTTGTGCAGCTTCCCTGTTCTCCTCCCAGCTATATGTCACTTGGAAAAGTCAGAATAAAGAAGAGCCTTGAAAGCATAAGTCCATAAGCAGCTACGCTTTGGCAATTTCCCTGCTCACAAATCTGCTTGATTTATTCCCTAGAAAATAAAAGAAAAACCAAACTGGGAGGACAGGCCAGCACTCAGAGACCGCAGCCTGACGAGGAGGGAGGGAAGGGGCAAGAAGAGCAGCTGTGACATGCACATGGCACAGCAGCACATCGACCCTTGCAAAGAGACAAAAGTGTTTGAGAGTCAAGGTTTTTCGTTGATTCTAGAGGAACAAATGCTTCACCTCCCCTTCTGCACACCAGTATTGTCTGTGGGCAGTTTTTAAATGGACCACGAGAATGTCATCAAGCTAATACTCATCTTCCTGTTTGGCCTTTGCCTTAGTGTCTGCTATTAGAAATGGTATTTGGTTTGGTTATAGAGCAAGACAGGTTCTTAAAAGTGTCAGTGTGCTGCCCCAGCTTTCTGACAGTCCTGCTAAATCCTCTGGATTTAGTAAGTTTAGTGATTTAATATCTAGAAAGATAAATATTGTTGGACTGAACTAGCACCCAGCTTAAAAGCAAAGTTGCCCAAACTCTTGAGCATCAGGATTGTTTCTGGAAATATGAGGTTTTTATTAAATACATACAACTCTACTTATTTTTAAGTTACCTGAAGAACAGATGAAACTGATTTCCTTAGAAGCGCCCCAACTGACACATATGCATGCAAAAAACCACACTTCTGTTCACAGTTGCAAATAATTTGCATTTCCCCCTCCTCCTGCAGGTGTCACAGCAAGGCAGAAGGTATAAGAGAGACCACTCTCATGTCCCGGGAGCGCTGCCAGCTTGTCAGAAAGCAGGTTCTGCATCGACAAAACACCACCATGGACAACTTCTGCCCCACCTAGATGCACCACTTCTCCTCTTGCACCCTTTCTCTCCCCTCCTGAGGACCTGAAGAGCCTCCCCAGAGACTTTGGACCCCTCAGCCCATGCCTTACACCAGGCATCCGGGAAATGGGGGACGGTTCTGCACATGGCAGCGGTGAAAGGGTCAGACCTCTCATCCACCATCCTGGAAGTCGAGTCTTTCAAACTACTCTTAGGCCAAACTCCTCTTGAAATGACAGCTGAGTGTGGCCTAAGAATGGACTGCAGTGTTTAGCCCTCAGAGAAACGTTAAAATTAGCAGTGCCTCAACTAAATTAAGGGTATAAACTAAGCAGTGGCTGTACCACCACAGGTGGAAGTGTGTTAACTCCCTCTTCTCATCGCCCACTGATGATTTATATTGGATCAGGTCCAAGACCCAGATCAGACAAATGTATTTTTACTCTCAGTCATTTAAAGCAAGGGAAATCAGTTACAGGGAGGAAAAAAAAAAGTAAAAGAAGAAAGATATATTTTAGTAGGCATATGGCCATATAAACAGTGTCTGGTTCCTACATGATGCTTATGTGCAATTAAGTTGAAGCACGTCAGTAGTCTTAAGTAGTCTCGTCACACACACTGAAGTGTCCATCAGCTTTTGGAGAACCAAGGCCCTAGTTTCTCTTATTAAAGCAACAGGAAGAGGTTTTCCAGAGTGCTCTGCCAGACACATTTTCAGCTTATCCTTTAGTAAATCTCTGGGTTTGACTTCTATTGTCAGCTGCTTGCACTCAAGAGTCTACGTCCAAGCTGCAGAACGTTTTGAGTCATGTTACTTCGGCTTTAAAACTGGGACTGTGCAGTATTGTGTTTTCAAAATACAGAGCTTTATTTCTCAAGTTTTGTAATAACACTGTATCATAGTTTTGTACATATCTGTCCATTTTAAATGATCTATGTTTGTTGAATCTATGGTGTGATACTGTGCTGAAACATGAATCAAGTGGAAGAGCTCGGTACATTTCAGAACTATTCTTTTATATTGTAGCTCACTGTGGCTAGACTAATGTGCAGGCTAAAGCTTATTTTCCTTTGCTTAATAGGACGTGTAAGGTCCTTGTAACACTGGAAACTTAGAAATGAAACCAAGAATTAAATCACTGATTTGCTTTAACCAGAGAATCGCTATGAGCATATTGAGAATTGGTCAACAAAAGCAGAGATGAGTGAGAGCAGACACATGGGCAGATTCAGTGCAGGAGACCCCGCAGAGCAGCACAGTCCCATTGCAGCAGAAAACTCATTCCTGCTGGCAGAAACAGCCATACCCCCACCATTCTCTGCAGAACCATGTCACTCCAGGTTTGACTTGCAGGACTGTCTCCATCACACAGTTTCCCCTTTTTTCGCCTCTTTTCCAGTCTCAGAGCACATCACCCAAGCATCGTCTTTTTGCTCTTCAATCTAGTTCCTCTGCTCTCAGACTAGACCCCAGGCTACAAAAATCTGAGCATGAAATGCATTTTCCTAGCAGCTTTGCAACCTCCAGGTTTCCAGCAAGAGCCTGCAGCCCAGGCTGCAAGTGCACAGCCAGCCTCCTCCTCACCATCCCACTGGCTTATCAACAGGAACAACATCATTTGGAAATTACAGGACTGGGGAACAAACAGTTTTTTGTGTAACAAAGAGGTTTTTTAGTCTGTGTAACAACACAGGTTTTCTGTGTTACCTAGGGAACCTTGTCTGCTGATGACCCACAAGCTGCTTGCTTCAGATGCTGCAACATGTGTCCATTTCTCCACCTGGGTCTTTCAGCTTCCCCCATTTCCACCCAGAGAGAGCAGCTCATATCCACAGCCAGGTTTTTTTGCTCTATGTTCTTACCTTGGCCTTCAAAGAGAGAGTGTTTGGCATTATCTTCCCACTGCCTTTAAGAGCTTACAGAGAAATGGGTAATTTTGAGCCACTGGAGGCTCTTTGTTCAACAGTCATCTGTGAAAACTATATTAAATTATCTATTCAGTCACATCCCAAGAAGCAGACTCAAGCACAGCATTTATAATTTATTACTCCAGAGCAGCTCTGCTTCCATTACAGTGGTTATTTAAGAAGAGCAAGGGAACAGAATCAGAGCAGGTCAAAGACTGATGCTGAACTGGGATGTGCAGTTTTACTCCATTTGTGAGCTTGAAATAAAGCTCATAATCCTGAAGATCTTTCAGTGGTTGCAAGGCCAAATTAATTGCCAGTAAAAGAAAAATCACTCATAGCTACTTTAACAGAACTGTGGCCATTTAAACCAACAGTGAGTTTGGACCTCAAAAAAGAATTCTTGTGGTATATTACAGCAACTGCACATGGACTCCAGTATGTAAACCAGGCTGTGATCACCACAAGTTTCTTGCTGCCAAATAAATGCATATTCCTTAATTAAGCATTGGCTATGTGATAAAATGAAAGTATGAGAGGAATCAACAGAACTCTTTCTGAAGTATTTCACATCAAAAATCAGATATGTTTAATGAGATGGATTTCCAGCATTAGTTTTTGGGGACTTTTGGTTGTTTGTTTGGGTTTTTTTTATTTCAATACTGAAAATATTCAAAGTTTAGAATAAAATAAGTACTTGATGAGTATCCTTTCTCTGGTGGGGATGGAGAAGACCTGTGATTCACAGGAATTTGTATATCAAAGTCCTACATTTCCCACACAGGATATAAAACACCTAAGCATATAGTTTTTCTATACATATAGTGATAATTACCAATTGCTTTGCTCTTCTGTCAGCTCACTCAGTGGTCTCAGGTGGATCCCATCCAGCCCCATAGATTTGTGAGTGTCTAAGTGGCGCAGCAGGTCACTAACTACTTACTCCTGGATTTCAGGAGGTCTGTTCTGCTCTCCCTCCCTCTCTGCCTGATTGCCCTGAAAATAACCAGACTGAGGCAAAGAAGGCATTGAGTATTTTAGCCTTTTCCTCATCCATGGTGACAGTGTTCCCCTCCACATCTTATAAAGGATGGAGGTTTTCCTTGGCCCTCTCTTGTTGCTGATGTATTTCCAAAAAGCACTTTTTTATTATTTTTCACAGCAGAAGCCAGACTGAGTTCTAGCTGAGCTTTCACCTTTCTCATTTTCTCTCTGCATGATGTCACCATCTCTGGAAGTGTTCAAGAAAGAACTCAGTGTGACACTTAGTGCTATGGTTTAGTTGACAAGGTAGTGTTTGGTCAAAGGGTGGACTCAATGATCTTGGAGGTCTTCTCCAACCTTAATGATTCCATGAAACAAACAGAGACATATAAATGGAGCTATATCTAGTTCAGGAGCACCACCACAGTGTTGCAGTGTACTCAGAGCATGGCTGAAATCTCAAAGCTGTGCCAGTATCTTTTGGGTTGAGTGTACCGTTTAGTCCTCTCCTTCATTCTGGAGAGCAGAGGGGGCTGAGAAACACCTTCTGTTCCAGTTAGAAAGAGAGAAGATAAATTTAAATAAAAGAAAAATGCGAAAGTTGCATCAAAATTAACCAGTTTTCATTCTGTCTAAACATAAAGCCTGGATCTGTGGCTTCATATTTCTGGTACACAGTGGTCAACCAAGTACAACATACAAATTTGCCAACGCTGAACATTAGCACTGTACAAACCTTGCTCGCTCTGTGTGGTAATAGTCATGGCCACAAAATATGGGTGAATGTGTTAGTCATGGGGTTATGTCCACATAATGTATCTGAAAGCAAACACAGTCACAAAACAGCTCCGTCACAAACCACATTTTGTTTGGTCATCTCACAACCAAGCTGTGGGCAGGACGTGATAAACAGCTTTCCCAGGAAGAGAAGCATTAACAGAGGGTTAAAAATGAGGCAGAGATAGTGACAGGACCTCTCTAGGTGTTCGCAATTACTGCATACTGACAATCTTGCAAAATAACCACATGATTTGCAGGATTTGCAGTGGAAATTAGGTCCCTAGTACAGCAAAAGGTCTCCAACTCCTTAGTTCAGAGCAGGTACCAGACCTTAAATACCAGTGGAGAATTTGATCACTGGAAGTTAATCAACATATTCAGCACTGTGAGTAACTCACCCCTTCATCCGTGCTGTGCTGGCACTTAATTCACATTAGGGACCCTCTAATGCTCTCTTTGGTGCAGCATAAACAGCTCCTGCAAGAACTGTGTGTGACAATTCATACAGAGCCAGGTGTCGGTAGGAATTAGCAGGAGCCCTGCGCTTCCTTAATGGAGACTTTAAGCAGGCTCAGCTTGCATTGCTCAAAGTCAGAAGACAAGAATCACTGTGGCAGTCAGCTTCTATCAAGTCAGTTTAGGTACGTGCCCAGCGTGTCAAAGAAGGCGTTTTTTCTAGGATCAGCAGTCTTCAGTGATGACACCTACATTACAGTTATGGTTGATTTACCCTGCTCTGGGCATGCAGAACTTGATGTGTTTGTTTAGTACTTATGCAGCTTCATACAGCATAATCTGCTATGAGTTTACTCATGAATTGGTGACAATTAATTACCAAATCCATCAGTCA
>JAWWLV010000179.1:55697009-55729276 GCA_035041135.1 Platyrinchus mystaceus
AAGAATAATATGAGTCCAGAAACCCTTTCAGGTCTGTATGTTAATCCTCTTTGGTGAAGCAGTGTTATACACAGAAGAATATGCCCCGGGAGTAGGGACCACATTCACCATACCAGCAGTCTACAAACCCATCCTGAATCACAGACAGATGGTTTGTTTTTCTAAAATATCTCTTTAATTGAAGAGACCCCAGGGAGAACAGAACAGAAGGGCGTTTTCTCCCTCCAAGTACCTTCAACTGCTTTACTTTGCTTTTAGAAGCCTAAAGGACAGAGGAGAGACCCTGACCTCTACAGGGCATGTTCTGTGGCACATACAGCTGCCTGCAGAGGCCGGAGTGCAAACCACAGCAAACTACACTTAGATCAAACGGCAGCCACCATGGTAATCTCTTCCAAACCATGACCTATCTCAAACCTAGCAAATATCCAGAGATTAAAGCTGTTATATCCTGTCTCTAAACCCTTGAGCTATACAAGCCCAAATTGAAGTAACTGTTGAAATTCCTTTCCATTTTGAAGACTTTATCCCTAGTCTCTATGAACGGGTCCTACGACACACCTTCTCCCAGCCTCCTACCTTTCACAGTCCATCCCCATACTTCACATACACCTTCACGTGGTTCCTTGGTTGAACTGCCTCACTGTTCTGCTGCAGGGCACAGAGACAACAGCAAAGGGGTGTTAGCAGCACTGTCCCCCACATCTGCCACCCACAGCTGCTGCTGCTGGCCCAGGCTCCACCTGCAGTGAATACCAAGGCTCTTGCCATCCCAGCAGCTGCCAAAAAGTGGAGCCAGTTGCCTTAGAAGGCTTTTCCATTAACTCCATCACTAGGACCGAGCCCACAGGCATTAAGCACACAGACTTCACAGCCACACTCCATCCAGCAGCAGGGGCAGTTACAGAGTGAAAAGTGAGTGCTTTCACTTTGTTTCCAACCTTTTCCAACAGCTTCCAGTTTTTTGATATGAGAAAATGAGGGTACAGCAGTAGCTGAATCTTAATAAGGGAGAGGTGGATTACAAAGACTAAACAGGTTTTTGACAGCCAAAGCACTCTTCGGTGCATGAAATGCTGTGAACCTGGGCTACTGAGATCACTCATTTTCTGCCACTAGCTTCCTAAGAGGCTGTGGGCAAGCCATCTTCCTGAGCCTTGGTGTCCACAACTGTGAAATGGGGGCAATGGCTTCCTTTGAAAAACTTTGACAACTGTTGATGTAAAATACCATGACAGAAATATTATTAGCTATAAGCAAAAAAAAAATAAATCTTCTCTTCTTCTATTTTCTGACATCATAGCACACGTTTGTAGCCATATTAGAGTCAAAACAAAAGGAAAAGGGGAACTTTCAAGGAATTACTGTTCTCCTAAGGCCTCTCTGAACCCAGGTTGTAGAAAGACCTTTGAAACCCCTAGGAATGTATTTCAAAGGAAGAGAGTGAACCTTAGAGCAAGAAGATTGCTTGTGCAGGAAAGGATGAAGATCTCTAGTTTCTTCTACTTTTTTTTTTTTTTTATCCTTGTAAGAATCACAATCATCAAGAATAAATTACACCTGAAAAGTCAACCGTGAGGAACATCACACTGGGAGCATCTCAATGCAAGCCAGTCCCTGAATCCAAACCACAGCAAGTGGAGCCCATTGGGAGGTAACGACAGCTTTGTACTAGTTAGGGACACCTGTCTGCATAACTAAGTGACTAAACCTCTCCCCAGCTGGGTTATACATCCTGTCACTCACCTCCAGCCATTTGGTAACCAGTACACCTTCCTATCTTCAAAAATATCTTGTATTGCAGACATCGACTCTGTGCTTACACTTTTGATAGTTACCTTGAAAGCGTATGGGGCTCAGTTTCTAAACTACAATTTCCCCCTCAAAAAAACCCCATTAAGTATTAAAAGCACACAAGGGGAAATATCAGGTCTTCTGGAGCATTCATTGAAGTCCCTGTTTCCAGTATAATAAGGACCAATAAATGAAATTCCAACTACAAAGAAAAATCAAGATTTAAAAAACTAACATAGCTCCACATCAGCCCGTCAGCAACAAAAGAAATTAAAAACTCAGAGTTCTTATGTGACCCAAGACAGAGAGGTAAGATAGTTTTTGGAACTGACTTAAAATTCTAAACCCTGTGCCATCAAAATACCGCTTCTCTTTCTAGGCTAATGAGAAGCGTGCCTATTTTTAGCATGTCAGTAAGCAGATGGAAACGAAAGCCTGTATTGTGCTGGTCCCCGAACATCAGCAGCTTTCCCAATAAAACAAAAGGTGGAGTAGCAGAGCACTGAAAACAGCTTCACAGTTAATTGCAAGTTAATTGATTCAACTGGATCATCAGAATTAGGCTGGTGTACTCAGTCAATCTCTGTTCCCTGCCCTGCCTAAGTGGTTCCAGCCGCTTACTGAGCCTTTGGAGCTTTCCCCAGCACGGTAGTCCTTGTCTGGTTGCATGGAGATGTGTATTTATGTATGTATTCACCAGAAGGGAGGGTTTGCATCTTCTGAGGAGAAATGTCACACAGAAAATTCTTTTTAAAATATACCCACAAGTTCATTTGAAAAATATCAGCGATGTAAGTTACAGCAGCCTTGAAGTTATACCAAAGCTTTAATCTTCCTAAGAGCATGGATTTCTCTACACAGTCTCCAAAGTATAATCTTTGGAGATACATTATTATAAGCCTATTTATCATTCAAAGCATATTAGCTGTTTCTTGTGTAGTACTACTTGTTAGTAGGATTTTTAAAAATAAGACTTTCCTTGACACAAACCCTGTAGCAATTTAGATGAGCACTCTGATTAAAAAAAAAAAAGAGCTTCCTAATTAATAGTCTTGCTGATTCTCCCAATAGCTTAATTAAAGTAAACAAGCAGCAGAATTTTAACATGAGCATTTCTAATAAGATTTTTTTTTAATCAGCTCATTTTACTCCTAATATTTCTAGCAGAAAGTGGCTTATTTCTCATTAGGCTTTCTCATTTCTCATTAGGCTTTCTCACAGGGCTGAATCCCTCACTTGTCCTGTTAGGGTAATTACAGACATCTGTACAAGTTTACAAAAAAGATTGTGAAGTCCTAAAGGGGATACATTAAGTTGTTTACATAAATTAAATGTAAGCCTGTTTTACCTTTGGGAAAGTATTAGTGCCTATTTGTGCAAAAAAAAAAAATGGAAACCAATAACAAATTAATCCAAGTAAACTGCAAACACAGTTAATATTAATTTCCTATTATAGGCCTTTGACTTAGTTATTTTAACTGGTACCATTTAGCATGTAAATCAAGTGCTGTTTTCTAGTTGATTTAACATTTAATGTTTTTTACATAAGCCATTCTTACTAAATTAAGACTGAAAACAAAAATCAAAAGTTTTCTTTCTTTCTTTTGCGGTAAAGCCATTGGTTTACAGTTTTACTAAGGCTGTTGTAAGAGCTGGGGACTATAATCAGTATGAACTACTAGGTTTCAAAGACACTGTTCCAAATTATAGATGTTTTACTGGTATGCTATTGACTAGAGGTGCATGAATTCTCAGTTTTAATGCAGCTCCCTTAAAGAGTTTTGCCTGAAATTGCTGTGTCAAGAGGAAAACGGCCATTCAAAAGTATTAATTTATCCCTTTGGGAACATAAACATGGTGTGTATACCAAATAAATCTCTGATCCTGCACTGAAAATGAAAGTCCCTATCTAGTCAACTCTGTTAAAGCTGCCGATGCCACTAATGTGTGTTTTGTTAAAGGCTGGGATGGCTGGGGCTTTATTTCTGCTTACATACAGTCCCTAAAAAAGCTGCACCTACTGTGTCATTATTTCTAGAGCATTGGTAGTTGCTCATTGCTCCCCTTTTACCACATGGGGTTTCTGCTGCTGTTGATGGCCATTGTTGCAGAGGTTACAGACACAGAAATCATACAACACCTCCAGCTACTGAGATTTAGTGTCCCAGGACACTGCTCATCCTCAAGAAATGCAACTGTTTGCAAAAGAAAGGTTCACTCAGTCAAGCAAATAAAACCAAGACCTGAGCCAGCAAGTGCTGTGTTAACTTTGGTAGGTCTGTCTCCAAGTATAAAACTGGGCTTACACACAAGCTGGGGACTTCTGCACAGCCTTTTACAAAAGACTCTGAGAGAAACTGTGTAGGCAAATACTTGAGAAGCTCAAGGCAAATATAAAGATTTGCTCTAGAAGAAAATTTGAAGGACAAATTAAGACCATTTTACTCAGTTCTTACCTGTCACCTCCATGTGAGGCCACAGATACCTAAGCAGCTCAGCCTGAGTCCTCCTCCTCAGCTGTAGCTTGTTTAATTTATTAGGCTATTTTGAAAGTTTCTATTAGTATCCCCACCTTTCTGCACTCAAGGTAAATTGTGGCAACATGGCTTCTCAGGAATAAGTGACTCTGGCCCTGCTTTTTGAGATGTCCCTTCCACAGACCAACTGTAGCAGAGGCAGCCATTTACCCCTCTGAAAAAAGAATCCCACTGAACAGCTGAGCAGCAAGGAGGAAAAAACAACCAGGTAGGGATTTACTCTGCTGATAGCATTTTCTCTTCTCTTTTTTTAATGTGTCACAAGAAGGTAAAAGGACCAACAGAAGTCAAAAAGGAGCCTTGTGACCAGCAGTACTGCTTTGCTCCTGACTTGCACAGCTGAAACCACGAGGAAATGTCACTTAGAAATATTCCTGTTGTTTACCTTAATAGGAAGGTCACTTTTATTTTTGTGTCTCCGTGGGACTTAGCAGTAGCCAGCAGTTTTACTAATCCATGCACCTCCTTCTTGTCTTGTACAGCAGAAAAATGGGACCAGGGCAAGCCATGGAGCGCCTGCTATCAAGCTTGCAGAGCCCAAATCACTGCAAAACATTGTCTAGAAGATCTGCTCAAAAGGTGGACAGGTGCACTGAAGTTGATACGGACTTGGAAAAGGAGAACTCCAGTGCAAACCTGAGCCTTTCTCCAACTACTGGCCTTTCTGGAAAATCACAGCAATGTCCAGGGAATGTGTCACCTTCCCAGAAAGGTGTTTCCTCGTCCTCCCAAGGACAGTCTGTCATGCCAGCTCTGCTACCACAGCTGCCAGCCCCTCCACCTCTACATCCTGGCCACAAGGTGCCTCTTCCACCCCTTTCTGTGCCTGGCATAAACACCCTGTCACTCCCATCTTCTCGGCCATGCAGCAATCCTGGGTGCAATCACCTTACTTGCGGATGTGGGGGACAGCTGCCCCCTCAGAAGATGCCAACAGTGAGGATGAAGATGTTCCACTGGCAGAAGCTCCCCTCTGACGTGGTGAGACGTACGTGCTTGCTTGTAACAATTGGGCTGATTGGTTCATGTGCTTTGCACCCAAAGGAAAACACTCATGCTGGGGGCTAAGCCTTGACTCATTAAGTCAGGTCACACAGGTGGTCCCACTGCTTGCTTTCAGTCGTGCAAAAAGTTAGTAAACATGAATAAATATATAAAGGCTGGGCCTTTGCCAACAAATAGAGGAAATAGTAGTTGGAGGAAAAGCTCTGAACTGAGGCTCTGTAGCTGCTAAAATTATTTTCTCTTAACCTCTCAATCTCTGTTTGTTGCTTATTAAAAGGCAGTTGTGAGTCTGCACTGATTAAGGTTTGTAAAATGCTCTGAGTATGTTGAGTGAAAAGATCCTTTGAACAGTTGTGCTCCAGGGTTCTTCCTAATGAACTCCTGGCACATCACCAGCGAGTAAACTCTCAGCTGAAGCTTTTGCTTTTCTTATTTATTTTTTTGACTTGCACAGCCAGAAGATGAATCAGCCAAGATCTGGGGCTGAAAATTCTTGTCAGTAGGGCCTGGGGAACATGTACCCTCAACATAGCCCCCAACTTCATTTCATACTGACCACAGCCATGTGGTCTGTGGGGGGTTTCCCACACAATAACACTAAGGTCTGTGCTTACCATGTGTTCTGCCAAAGGGGCTTGCAAGTCCTGTTCAACTTCCAGCAGGGAGACCAGGAACATATTTCCATTTTTATTGCGGCTTTTAATACTCTGTTCACACAAGACAGATCTCAGTTGTTCTTCCTTGCTTATCACCAAGACAGGGGGATATCAAGGGTAAGACCTTGCTGCTGTGATAAAATACATAAACACAGATGTAAAAAAAAAAAACTCTTTGAGCTAGATGTGTTTTCTTGGGCAGAGATACAAGTTGAGATTCATCCCCAGTGTATTCAGTGTCACTGTTGCAATCTCTCTTAAAGAAGGAGGCGGTGAGATCCTTTGTTAAAGGTTCCGATGCTGTGCACAAGTTCATGTTTTGAAGTTCTATGTGTTATTTGGATGGCTCCTGATCATTCTGGTAATGATTTTGGGCTTGGGAGTCCTTATCTCTTGTAAAAAGAGATGTTTACCTAATGGGACACAGCATCCTGTGCTTGGGTACCACAGTTCTGCAACATATAGCCAGTCAGCATTAGCAAAAACAATTTGGAGCAGCCCATTAAGTTCATCTGCTGCCTTCAGTTCAGCGAATCTAATGTGACAGCAGTTTTCCAGGTTTAATTAGCCTTCAAACCTTCGGGATGATCTCTGTGGGAGCTGTCATTCTTAAATAATTAACATTTGTCCAGGACTAATGAGCGTCATATTTCATTCATCCTCTAAAGTGTTTTCCCTTTCGCAAATCACAGTGACTTGAAAGTGCTCCTCAACCTCTGTGGTCCATCTTGAGGTGTTATTCTCTTCCAGAAAGCCGCTCCATGTGGGCTGTGACGCCAAGCAGCAGCAAGGAGCTTCTGGAGCCTGACTATGCAAGCTTGGAGCTTCTTTTCTCTGTCCCACCAACACCACCTCAGGAGAAAATGGGGCCAAAAATAAAGAAAGCAAAAGAGGTACTTGAACTGCTCGTTTTTGTAAAGCCTGGCAAAATTCATGGAAGTGAAAAGCTTATTCACTCCTTATTGTTGTCAATCATTTATAATAAGGAAGTTTGAAATATTTTGAAGTCCATTACCTGAGGTTGCCTTAAAAAAAAATGCATGAGGGAGGTTTAGAATTAGAATTAAACATGTTGAAGTATCTGCTGAGACAGGTCTTCATTCTGAGAGAGGGAGGACATGGGAATTTCAGTATTAATTCTTATCATTTGGAATACTCTAAACAAATCAATTTCTTTCTCAATGCCTCTGCCTCTTTCTAAAACAGATCTAATTGTCTGTATTCTTAATTGCTTGGGGCTTGATCAATGAAGGTTGGTAATAATGTTATTACCAGAGAAGAATGAATCCCACTCAATAAACAAACAAGAGCTCTAAAAAAAATCTGTTAAAGTCCAGATAAATGTATTTCTAGCTGACTGATTTTTTTTTTTCTTTTCACAGATCACATTCATAGGTCCAAGGAAAAGCCTCCTTCTGAGTATATTTCTGAAGCAATTTAAGTGGTAAGATGTGGAAACTAACATCTGACTTACTGATTTGAATATGTCTATGTGTTTATTTCAGACCTTAAATGAAATTAATTTGGCAGATATACTTTATAACCACTATCTTTCTCTAACAAGGAATCAACTTTTTTTTCCCCTTTTTTTAACATAATGAGATGTGGCAGTCTCTTTCCAGATAATTAATACCACGTCTCAAACTGGTATTAATACTAAAATGGACCCACTAATTCCTAAAGAGACAATATTGAAAAATAACAGCACAATCATGTGGAAACATATTTTTCTTTGGTATTATTGACATAAATATCAAGTTCTAGCAGGAACTGTTAGTGAAGATTATTGAATGGAAATTTCAGGTTAGTTAATTACTTTTAAAAAGACATCTCCAGCAGTTCAGATCCAAAGTCATATATAGTTTTTATTTGTAGTTTTCCTATAAATAGGAAACAGTTTGTATAATTAAACAAATGGAAATTTATGAAGTCACAGTCCTCACAGGGAGGTGGGGGATGGGGAAGGAAAGGAATCTCTACTAGTTCTTGGGAAAATGTTTTTACTCTTAGATTCCCTGAAGCTACTGCAGGATGAAGATGGATGTTCTGCTCTCTCCCTGCCCTTCATGTCATGGCCCTTGCTGAAAGGGCTTCAAGCAGAAACTCAGCCCAGGAGTTCCTTTGCATTAATAAATCAAAATCAGTGAGAGGGATTTTTTTTTTTATTATTTTTATTATCCTTTTTCCATTGCAAACTGCTTCTCAGTGGGGGAGAACTGTGCATAGCGTAATCCAGATGCTATTTCCTCTCTCTTCGTGGTTCCCTGGGCAGTGGTTGAGCTCTCCTGAGAGCAGCTGGTGACCGTGGGATCAAAGAGCTGGGCCCTGCTTGCACTCATGAGGGAGGAGGCTGCTCTGCAGCCCAGTGCTGCCTCTGTTAGCACTGGTGGCTGCAGGGAGCCCAGACCTCCAGAGCCCAAACCACAGCAGTCTGGAATGATTTCAAACACATGTTGCTTGCCAAAGTTTCTGGCAAGGATTTGGGGTAAAACCTTCTGGGAGTCATTGGTTTTGTCCTTGTCTTTGCTGCAAGCAGTGGAGGAATTCAAATGTAAATCTCTTCTCAGTGACACTGGACACCCACAGCAAAAGGAGGGCTTTGGGTGTTCATTGTGTAAAGATGAACAAAGCCTGGAATGCACACCTAAATTATAAGGAATATTGCTTTCGGCTGAAAAAAAATATCCTTTGCATTTTCATATCTCCACTGTGCTTTTGACAACTAAGAACCAAAATATAATGGGAGACGGGTATAGTATGAATTACTTCACCTACTCCTGCAGTGCTAGCTGAGAGATTGGGGTCTCATGTTACTAATCCCATTGCTCCACAGCTCTTCTCTCTTTCTTGCAGCTCCAATGAAGAGATTGTTGCCATGATTCAGAAAGGGGATAGATCCAAGTTGGATGCTGAGATACTGAAGCAGCTACTTAAACTGCTGCCTGAAGACCAGGAGGTATCAATTTATGTGTCATTCTGATGGAGTTCAGTGTGTTGTGTGCTCAGCTTCAAACATTTGCACTGCTAAAACAAGAAGCCATGACTGGATCCCACATCCTCCTGCCCCGTCTTGGTCAATGACATTCCAAGGCAGAGAAGTGGGAAGTCCATCCCAGCAACAGTTTGGCTTCTTTACACAGAGGTTGGGCAAGAGCACACTGGAAGACTGAACACAGCTGTAGATCAAGTGCTGTTTTCTGTCCCATTGTTTTAATTATGTGGATGAAGCAAGTTAGTATTTGTGGACAATGATGAATAGAGAAACTTTCAGAGCAGGTTTCAACGAGGAGGAAAGGACAGGATCCATCCCTTAAAGGGGTTTCTGTGTGTCTATGCACTATAACTTGCTGAATCCCAGCCTACAGATTAGGAATTCATCCTAGGAGATTCTATACAAATGCAAAAAGTCTTCCAGTCAAAACAAAACCTCTATCTTTGCCCTTGAAAACCAGTTCACGTGTAGAATTTATTGTCCATCTACCTCACTCCCATTGCCTCTGCAAGTTCAGAGAAGCCAGTTTCATGGCTCTAAGAAGCAACAGGCATCATGAATATATGTGTGGTTATTTTACTCCTTTATTACCTGTTAGATAAAGTATTTGTTTGGTTATTTTACTCTTTTATTTCCTGTTAGATAAAGAGCCTGAAAACTTGCAAAGAAGAAAAATCACAACTAGCAAATGCAGATCAGTTCTATCTCCATCTTTTGGAAGTTCCCAGGTAAGCAAAATTTTGCTTGTCTTCAGCCCTTGAATGTGGTTCTTATAAGATTCATCCATAAGAATTAAGGTCTCTGCTTTCTGTGCTAGAGGGATGTTCCTGATATTCAGTCTACAGGATAAATCATCTGACTGCTATTTGTAGAGCTGGTTTGAGCAATTTTTCCTTCACAGAGGCCAGAGAGACTTTCAGGCACCTTCGGCAAACTACAGTTAAAATAACCTTGCCGTGAAAAACCTCTTGACTGTTGAACAGCTACTCCTGTGTGGTATGAAGTTGCAGACTGAATCTTGTCACCAGGCTGATGATTCACTCCACCCCTGGGCTACAGATTCCAGTTTTCCAGAGAGCCCACAAACCCCTGAGTGAATCACAGCAGTGCCTGTGCTTCCACCACCTCTCTTGTTTTTACCAAGTAAAATGAGGTGCACACAGAGAAAACCTTCTGCTGTTCATAAAAACATGGTGATATGTCATAATTAATAGCAATATCCTTCCATAAATCTGATCAGTTGCCATGCCACAGCCAGAGACACTTTTGTGAAAATGCGGTGGTGAAAATGTGGCTTTTCATTTTCTCAAACTTCTAGTTAGCTTTAAAAGTACTTTAGAAAATGTTTTCATGGCTCTTAAACAATATTAATCCATGGCAAGGCATGAATGTCACTGCCAAAACATTTCAAATTTCTGTTTGTGAAGTTAAAAGGAGGAACTAAAATCCTGGCTAGTGCTGCCCAGAAATTGTAAAAAATTATGGGCTCGTTATGCAAGGTAGTCAGTGCCAGATGTCAGTCCAGCATTGCTTTCTGAAAGAGGAGATGATAATTGTTTCTAGGAGATCTTTGGAAATATCTGTGTTTGATTTAATTATAAGCCAGTTCTCATGTCAGAGCATTAAAGAGAACATAAGAATGCTGGTACTGTGCTTTGCCTAAAATGGATGATACTCTTGCTGAACACAAGTCAATTAATCAGGCCTGTGGGGTTTTGTTTTTTGTCCTGATTGTTGTGGTTTTTTCCACTGATCCCTTTTAGTTACCAGTTGCGGATTGAATGTATGCTGATTTGTGAGGAAACAAAAATTCTGTTGGAGTGTCTGTGGCCAAAAGCACAAGCCATCAGGACAGCCTGTGAAAGTAAGTACATCAGTGCTGCACCAAAGCCCTGGCTCAGCCCCTCTCTTCTACTTGATTAGCAGCAGTGGTAGGATATGCTATAATATCATCAAAACCAATCTTTTAATTACTGAATGTGTAGTGAACATCAAAATGATTCTGTAGATTCCCCTTCCTGGAATTCATTCTGCAGAACTGTAGTTTGTGCTGTTCTGCTCTGGAAGTGAAGCTTCTGTTGGCAAGAATAACATAAACCTCTCTGTTGTCAGTGGTTCTGCAGAGAAGGAAATTTCCTTAATCATAGAATGGTTTGGATTGGAAGGGTCCATCCTGGCCTTGAACACATCCAGGGATCACAGAATCACAGAATTATTTAGGTTGGAAAAGACCTCCAAGATCATCAAGTCCAACCTTGTCAATTAGATCTTAGCATTAAGTGCCATGTCCAGTCATTTCTTTAACACCTCCAGGAAGAGTGACTCCACCTCCCTTGACAGTCCCTTCCAAAGCTTAACAACCCTTTCTGAGAAGAAATTCCCCCAGATATCCAACCTGAACCTCCCCTGGAGAAGCTTGAGGCTATGTCCTCTCATCACTTGTTGCCTGGGAGAAAAGACTGACCCCTACTTGGCTACAACCTCTTTTCACGTAGTTGTAGAGTGTGATAAGGTCCCCCTGAGATGGAGATGTCAATGTTAGAGTCTGTTTGAATACAGGTTAAATTTTTGTATGCAGTGGAGATTTTTGTCCATAGCAATGAATCAGTTCCAGTTTTCCCTGTAGTGTGCACAGGTTGAGCTCCAGCTCAGCTCTGCAGTGGAGCAGACCACCATGACATACCAGAATTCAGTTTGGCTGCCAAAAAGGACATCCCAGATGATGTTCACTGATGTTTCAGGAGATGCCTTCACACAAAATTAGCCTTAGTTTTAGGTTGGCTCTTTCTTGAAGGTGCTCTTGGATTACAGCTTCAGTTCAATGGTTTTAGAGAATCACTGATCTCCTCTTGAACATTTAAACTGCAAAACTTTTATGTTTGCACATAAAACTTGGCTCTACCCATTGTGGGGGTCAGCATTTCTGTTCTAGTTCTACCAAATACTTTATTATTACCCCGGATTCCCCTGCTAAAATGCACAACTTCTGGTTATTGTTCTCACTAATGATGGATAATAAGGCAAAAAGCTCTCTGCTTTTCTTAACCTAGAATAATATGAGCTGGGAATGGGGGATATAGACTTTCACACTTTCTCATATGTGGTTCTACCTCATAAAGGATTGCAGGGTTGACACATCTATACTCCAAATTTAGTGTGAAAATTTTTTTCTAACTACTTGTAAAGAAGAGATCACAATAGAAACTTACTCATTCCACTTCCATTCAGCTGATTTATTTCTGTACTGGTATTTTTCCAAATCCATAACAATAACTTGACATAATCCTGGATGAAAATTTTGTTGCCATCACTGTCAAACCTAAGGAAAATCCTATTTCAGATAATTTAATTTAATTTATTGAAAATGTCTCTCTTCTTATTCTTAGCACTTCTTACCAGTCACCGACTGCCAGTTTTCTGCCAATTGATACTTAAAATTGGAAACTTTCTGAACTATGTAAGTAAACTGATTTCTTTACTTGCTATATTATAAAGATAACAGAAAATACAATGCATGACTTGGAAACTGAAGGAAGGAACTTTTTTCTCTATCTTCTAGGGGCATCACACTGGAAATGCTGGAGGTTTTAAAATTACTGCCTTGCTCAGACTAACAGAAACAAAAGCAAACCAAAGCCACATCACTCTACTTCACCATATTTTGGAGGTACAACAAAACTGGGAAATTATTCCTGTGTGCATCATTCTCAATTATTAATTCCCCAGAACCTAAGGGGCTTTTACTTCAGCAGTACCTCTCCATCGGTGTCTGGAGGGTGAACCTCTGTGCCTGAAATACAATGAAATCTGCTCCACAGCTCTCTGTGCAGATGGGATCAAACCCATTTGCAATAATGTTTAGAGAGTTAGCACTAGGTTTCCTTTCTCAAGTTCACTTGACATGTCTGCTTGCTGCTTTCTTTATCTTCTTCTCCAACTGCTCTCTTGCGTTGACATATATCCCAAACGCATCTGTCAAACGAAATTTATTTTGGTGGTATGAAGACAACATCTCAGGTCAGCCTGTGCAGTGTGGCAGCTCATGGGATGTAAGCTGCAGCACTTAAAAGAGCCTTTTGCTTTGTTTTTAACTCCCTGTGGGTGCCAACAGGAGGAAAAGAATGAACAAGACTGAATTTATCCCTACGGTTATAAGAGCAAAACTGAGGTGTTAATTTTTCAGTCCTGATGTTGTCCAGCTGAAAAGCTTTCATACCCATAGGCTGTGTAAGCTAACGATTTTTTCCCTTCAATTTTAGGAGGTTGAAAAAAACCACACAGATCTGCTGCAGCTTCCCAGAGATCTTGACTTTGTTTCCAAGGCAGCAGGGTAGGACATTATTGTTTGTTTCTGTCATGTATGAATTGCCAACCTCTTTAAATCCAACGAGGAGCTGAGTCATTTTATGGTGGTGTAATAAGGTCACAGGACTTGTCTGCTGTGGGAGAGAGTGGTTGCCTTCCAACACCAAACAGTGTTGAGATTTATAAATCAAGCTGGCTAAGACTTTTATGTGGGGCTCAGTGTGATTTTTCTTTTGGTTGTTACAGTACTATCTTAGAAGTAAAACTGTGTAGACAGGGAACGTCTCTCATTTTGAAGGATCGGATTCTTCTTCCACATATTGCAGTAGAGACATATCTTTCCTGAAATTTCTCAGTCAGTTTTAGTTGCAAGCCCATCAGGAGTTGCAGAGCAGTGGTAAGAAGGGAATGATTGGGGTGATTTATGGCAACTGTGTGACCTCAGGACTCCCTGAGTTGAGTATCAGGGTATTTCTAATATATGTGGGTAGAAAGAAGAAATCTATTTCCTCAGATTTTCAACTTTTGTCCCATGTGCCTGAAAGCCTCATTAGTCTATCACCAGCTCCTTCTGTTTAGCTCAGAGGAATCACATGGAGATACGTTAAATTACACTAATCAGAATCCACATTTACAGCACCAGGATTAACATCTTTAATCCTGTTATGAATTCATGGGATTAATAGGAAACTTGAAGTGTTTTAGATTTGTAACTCGAAGCAGGGGTAACTTCTAAATCTGGAAATGTATTGACATTTATTATGTAGCTGCTAAATAATTTTTTTAAAGTATTTTAATTTGGTAGTTGAACAGAAAACACTAGAGCTTCTGTGAGTTATCTTTGCAGATTTATGTTGGATGTTGCTCTGAACCAGGAAGTTCTTTTTGGATTATGTCATAATAGAAATACTTTTCTTACCCAAAACTACATATTGCTCATCAATGACAAAAATGTTCTCTTCTTTACAAAGTAAATGCCCTCTAGTTCAGTCAAACTCTCAAATGTATAAAATTGATTTGCTAATCAATCTGTGTAGAACTGTGTACAACGCAAATCCTGCAAGGGACTCTTCTAGGGCTGCTCACACGTGGATGCACCATGAAAGACCAAGCCAAGTTTTGCTGATTCAGTAAATTTTGTCTGGCACAAAGAGTAGTTCAGAACTACAGAAGATGTTGGTTTGGCAGTGTTTGGCTTTGGATCTCCACGAGCTAAACTAACTCAGAGAAGAGATACATTTTTGGACTATAAATAGACTAGGGAGAAAAGGCAAGGAGGGAAAAGAACCAGCTAAATAAGGACAGTATTGGCACGGGGGAGATAAGCTTGTGTTGCCTATGAGTAAAAATAGGCTGGAAATTTGTTGGAGTTTTTTGACTACTAGGACAGGAAGGTTCTGTGAGGTTCATCCACAGTCTATCCAGGGAGGTAGTGAGGGCAAAAGCACAGATTCTTTCTTAGATGAAGATTTGAGCACATAAAAAAGAATTTAGATAGAGGAGAGCCACCTGCAAAAGCAGGGCTGGATAATTAATTCTATATTCATTTGCAGAGATGATAATATTTGAAATAACCTTATAAGTTAATGAAAACAAAAGACTTACCCCTACAATGTACCTTTGTGGACCTTTCAGAATCCACATTGATGTCATGCGGGCTGAGGCAGGTGCCAATTTGAAGAAACTGTTGGAAATAGAGAAACGTTTATTGTTGTCAACAGACGATTTAAAAGTACAGCATGGACAATCTGTTCAAGTAGGTAATGTGAGTGTGACACATTTCCCATATTTCTTTCTAAACCCTATCTTCTCAAAGGCACTGTGATTCAGGTTGCAACTGGACTCAGAGACCTATGAAAAAGAAGTCATAACTACCCTCCTCCTTCGTCCTGATGGAAGGAGCATTCCAGATTTTCCTCCATTTCTGTAATGTGGTATTAGGATATGGAAGCAGCTGAGGACCAGACAGCTATTTGTGTGGGTAAAAAGAAAGGAAGGCCCTAAAAATGAAAATTAGGCTGCAACTATAAATGTGTACAGTACAGTACAGAAACATGTTTTGTCTCGCTGTTCTTTGGGGGTTAAAGTGAACAGATTTGCAATATGCTTTTTTTCCCCACACATATTTCCTAACATCCTAGCTTTTCATATTTGCAAAACAGGTCACTTAACTAAAGCTAAAAGGTAGAAATCCTGGTGCTGTATTTCCCTTGGCCAGTAATCCCAGCTAGTGCCTAATTTCCATGGGGTTGTATGATGAAGTGCAGCTTTCATCATGGGATGAGCTGCTTTGGCCCAAATGAAATGAGGGGAAATGCAGATGGTTCAATTCAGAAGTAAATATCACACATTGTGAACCAGCCTTGTTTGTCATTTATTTAAAAACTGACTGCTCTGTGTTAACTGGCTTGAGTCTTCTGGGCAGCTCAGAACATGCTATTTCTTACTTTGCATAAATTGTGTTGCAAAATGTGTCTCAGGACAGCCTCGATGCTTCAAAGGACCTGCAGAAGGAGTTTGCCACCATTGAAAAGAAGAAGGAAGAACTTGCTGATTATCTTTGTGAAGACCGAAGAAAATTGGTTTTGGATGATGTATTTAGCACAATGAAAACCTTCAGAGAGATCTTCCTCAAGGCCTTACAGGTGGTTTGCATTTGTGAATGTTTAGAAATAGGTTGAGAACTTTTTTTTTCCTTAAGCAAGCAAGAATTTCCTTTTTCTTCCACTCCAAGCTAGGCTACCTAACCCTGGCTGCAGAAGTAAATGAAAGTAATGTTATGTGCTTGCAACCTGCAGTAGGAAATGAGCATGTGGACAAATATAAAATGGAATTTTTATTTATTTTTTTTTTATTTGCTATGGGGAGCTAAGGACCCTTCAAGTTGTTTTTCCCACTGTAAAATTATTAGCCAGACCTCAATGAAATAGGAGCTTTGTGGCATGTGAAGGAAATAGCAACATGACATGCTTTATAGGCTTTGCAGTTAGGCAAGAGGTAAATTTTCCAATAGGCAAAGCCTAATTGGAAGATATGTTTAAATGTCAGTGTGTCATTGTACTAGTGAGTTCCAAACAGTATGTTTTGTGTTCCCAAAACCCTCTGAATCTTCCAAGAGATTATATTTGGTACTTCATTAACTTATAGGATTGTGCTCCTTGCAGTAAGGGGTAAGAAAACAGCAACTTCCCTGTAAAAGTTGTGTCGAGAACCTTCCAAGCAGTAAGCCTCCAATAAGCTTCCATTTCACAACCCCAGCCACATACTAAAGTATGTTCCTCTAGGGTTTTCTTAATGCCAGGGGACAGTGGCTTCACATTTATAAATTTTAACGGCAACAATTCCCGCTCCTGTGCTGACTCCAGGAGAGTCCCAGCCTGGATTTGCCTTTGGTAGAGGCAACCATCCACCTTACAAGATGAATTGCAAGAATACAGACAGCTCTGCTGGTCGAGAGAGGCTGAGGGAGTGCTTGAGGGCAGATCATAGGCTTCAGGTGAAAACAACAGAGTTTCTGAGCAAGTGGTAGAAGATGAAAAATATATCCTGTACTGTTCCCACTACCTGATTCTCCTGTGGGCCACTGGGTTGTAATGTTCCAAGCAACGCAGATACCCAGGTTCTGAAATAATGTGATACTGCCACAGACAGGCAGGAGAATAAACCCTAAAAACCACAGATGTTTTGGCAATATGCTTAATCCTCAAAGTTTCTAAAACTAAACACAAAGGAAAGAATTAAGAGAGTCAAGGATATAATGGCTCAGCATCTGTGCAGAGCTACACTGGAAATTTACTGTGAAGGGTAATTACAGGTACTGCAGTTCTTTTAAGAAACAGTCCCAATAAAGGTTATGTAGTGTCCTAGTATAGGTGCAGGAGATTTAAACTACATTTCTGGGTGCTGCTTGTTCACAGCCAGGTTGGAGCAACAAGAAAGAAGTTTCTTTTTATATACCCAACATGTAAACTCCCTTTCACCCTATTTTCAGTTCCATTTCTCAACAGCATCTCACCTTGAAGATACCACAGCTGTTAGCCATGTTGTGTGCATCTCTTACCTTCAGTGCAGACCTGTAAATAATTTCCTCTTCCTTCTTGCCTTGCTTTTTCCCTATCACTGTGGTTTGAGCAACATGCTGAAAAGCTGAAGGTTTTAATTTTTAAAGCGTCTTATTGTTCTGTGATTTTGATTTTTACTAGAATCAGCCACAGGCACCTTCTCTTCCCAGTGCCATTTATTTTAACTTTAATGCTAAGGTGTAACTTTGGTCTCTTAGCACTACCAAAATCATTAGTGTTATCTTTCCATTCCCACACCAAATAGGAAGGGAAATAGTTTTGATAAATAGTGATTCTTCATGTCTCCTAAGCTTACCTAGAGAGATTTTGGTTTTGTTATCTCGTATAAACAAAATCTTTTTTCTCTTCCCTGAGGGTTCTTTCTGACTTCTTATCCTCCAGGTAACAAAAACTGATCTACACAAATGGAATTACCATAATAAGATTCTGACATATTTCTCTCCATCTACTTGAAAAGAGTAAAAAAACCAAAACCAACCAAACAAAAACAACCAACCAAAAAAAACCAAAAAAAAAAAAAAAAAAAAAAAACCAAAAAAAAAAAAAAGCTTTTCAAACACCTAAATGATCTCCAAAACTGACACAGTGAAAGGGAACTGGTTCATCACCCAGGGCTGATGACTGTTTCACCAGTTCTCAAAAAATAAAAGGAGCAGATGGCAGGAGGAAGGAGACAGGGAGAAAATAGCTTCTCAGCTCAAAGACAAAAACCCAGAATTGGAGTTATGCTGAGAACTGAGTGTTAAAATTGTGGGGAAAAGAATCACTGTGTGATTACGGGGGACTAGGGGAAACATTTGATTTCCCTTAGCATTTGCAGCTGTTTAAAGAAGGGAGCTCCCAACACAGAGATGGTCTAATCTCGGGAAAAAGAGAAAAAAAATGTTAACCAAAATCTACTCTAGGAAGTACTCAGTTGGTGCCAGAGGTTACACAGAGAGCTCTGCACAGGGATAGTTCCTCACAGTGCTCCCCTAGGAGAACTGAGCTGGAGCAGCTGCTCAATAGGGTGCCTATGCTGTTGGAACAGGATGTGCTTTAGATAGCGTGGAGATAAACAGTTGTCATGGAGCATTTTTTAATTCAAAGATCAAGCAAGTATCTATCGTCCCACAAAGTGCAAATCCAGAGTGACATTGTTTCTCACTGAATCTCACCCCTGCATCTGCCTTCAGTAAACCAGGAGGGTGGAGAAGGGATTGTGAATATTCATTCCTCTGCCTTGCAACCACTTTACTTTCTTGGGCTTCCTTGTGTTGTAGAAACTCTTTTAATTTGCATTGAATTGCTATGTGGGGATTTTATTTTTATTTTTTTTTACAATTTTTCTGAAGAATTCAGTTCAGGCTTGCTTAATCTATAAATCTATTTTTAATGTGTTTCAGTTTGTTCTAACTACTATGTGTGCTGTAGCAGGACAATGTATCCATGAATTCACCTCCTTTATTTCTTGTGTCATATTACATAGAAACCTTCTCCCAGGACCCACAAATCTGCAAGTCTCTCAACAGCCATAATATTTCAAAGACTTCGTGCTAAGGCACAGCAGGAATTAATCAGTCAAGCACATAGGAGGTAAATACTGATAGAAGGCTTCTAGCCCTCCAAAGGACTTCACCACCTGTACCTCGTTCTTTCAGAAGCACCCTCTATTCAGGGCCAATAGATCCTTTTCTTTCTTTTTCAAGAGTACACTCTTTTTCTTTCCTTTTCTCGGCATCCAGGGAAGGTGCCCGTAGCCTTGAGCCTATAATGCTCCTATATTTTAGACAGAATAACTCTGTTGATGTCCACAAGTTTTCTTTATTTGTCTGGAAAGTTCTTTGGACCAAAGGATCCTAGGCTTTTACTTCCTATAAAGACTGTAAGAAACTTGTGCATGTTTCCTGGGAACTTCTTTGGCCCATCTTATGGAAGTAGTGGCAAATGATCCATAGAAATCAACCAGATTTATCACTATAATGGGAGAATGTATTTTCTGCTTCAAACTCTCTGCAAAGGAGACCAGACATGTCTCATCAAGAATCCTGTCTGCACCAAATCGTCAATATCTTTCTGGATGTTATTAAGTCTTCTCATATGACACAAATCTCTATGACAGCAGGCCTTATAACTACTGATCTGCCTGCAATGCATAGATCAGCTACTCACTGGTTGCAATCAAAAGCAGGGAAGCTTCCAGGTGGGATGGCAATGTTCTGGTGATGACTGCAGCTCTGGAGCAAGGACTGCATTTAAGAAAAAGGCTTTTACCATCCTAATGTTCTGCTACAGGTATCTCAGTTGTTCAGAACTACTTTTTCCTACCATTGTGCTACTTATCAAAACCCAGAAATACTCTTCCACTGAGTAAAGCTCTTCTTTTACTAGAGATAATCATTCAATTTCTTCTTCATCCTCCATTAATTGTATCATTCTGGTACCAGCAGCTCTGTGAAAACCAGAGTCCTGCCTGTCTGCATAAATCCCAACAGGATTTATGCCGTCCTGGCAGTTATCTAAGTGGTACCAACAAACATCCAGCCTGGCCTCTGCCCCTGAACACTAATGCAGAAATACTGCTGGCAAATTTAACGGGAGCCTGAAGAGAAACTGTGAATTGCTGTTTAACACAGTCGAACAGTTCCTGAAAATTCTGGTAGAAATCCCTGAATACAAACAAGGTTGCTATGGGATAAATCTCTAGAATGCTAATTAAGTTAAACTAATGTTCTGTTTTGTGGACAAAGGGACTAATTAAGAAGAATGCATTTCAGTCCATAGTGAAAAGTTGCAGTTAAAGCTGATGAAATAGTTTGCTGGTAACATCATCACATGGAGAAGGCCAAAGGGATTGACCAGGAAGCTCTGTATTGCTATTTACCCTCAAATCTCAGCAGCTGAGATTTTTAAGTGTGCATAGGGCATGTTCAGAGTAGCTATTCATTGCAAACTGGGAGTTTCTTAACAAGCTTTTCCTTTAGTAACTCTTATTTACTTTTTTGTTATTCTGTTTGAATGCAGGAAAATCAAGAAAGGAAGAAGCAGACTGCAAAGTCTGAGAAAAGGAAGAAAGAACTTAAAGGAGAAGATGCAAAGAGGCTGAAGGGAGAGTATGGAAAGTGCAGTACATTTAACAAAAATTGATTCTGGATTTATTAGCCAGTCTTTTGTTAATTAGAAGGAATTTATCTGTAAACTGTGGCTGATATAATACAATGAGAGTGATTTAGCCATGGATGATGTCGTTGTCAAGCAGATAGTATATTAAGACATGAATTATCAGTTTTCAAGTGCAAGTGAATGCTTGGAAGAAATCATGATAGAGATGTTGGAAAAAATATCACTCCCAATGATCAAGTTTCTACCTCTTTGCTAAGAGGTTGAGGGTATCCTGCTATTGCCCTGCATAGTTGTTCAGAGACTTTTAGGGGTACAGAAAGCTGCACAGACTTGAAATTCATGCAGCATGTGTCTGGTGTTATTGTTACCACACATTTGCTTTTTTTCTGATCAGAGATCTGATTCCTTAAAGCAGTTATGTCTGTGCTTAAAGGAGTCTCTGTGCTCTGCTGAAGCACAGCTGATTGATGCAGCAAAGCACTTGCTGTGCTAGGCCTCCCTGGGTGTGAAGCACATCTAATGCTAACATTGGCATGTGTATATTTTAAATTTTTATTTTGGCAAATACTTGGCATCCACTTTTATTGAAGACTTCTGCCAATAACATTTGATTATGCTTCTTGGTTCTTCAGAGAACCACTGCAAAAAAGGCATTAGTAAATCTGAGTGGAGTTCATGTACATTTTACACTGGATGATCAATCCTTGGAAGAATGTAGTTTTCTTGTATCTGGTGTCTAAAGAGATGGCCTTCTTTTAGCTCCTCTTTCACTGTTAGCTTTAGAAATACAATTTTAAAATACGTAAAATCCATTGAAAGCTGACCAAAACAAAGTTTTCAGTATTGTCTTGACAAGTTCTACTGCAAGTGTTTTGCGTACTTTGCAATCATAACACACTTAATGTAAAGTTCCAGATTAAAACAATAAACCTTTATGCTATAAATACAGAAAAGTGACTTAGTATATGATGAAACAAAATTGAAAAGCAAGAGTCACCAGCTGTAAGAGTTAAAGGGCTGCTTCAAGTCTATAAAGAAAAGGAGCCCCAGACCAGAAGAACCTTCTGTACTTACAATGGAAAGTTTAGGTGGAACTGTTGTTATTTTTGGTCGTTATTTTGGGTGAGAAGGTGGATTTAATTCTTGGGGGGTATAAACTTACACATGAAAGAGCATTTAGAGTCTGAATTTTTTTTCAGTACTTATTTTAGAGAACTTTGCATAGCTGTAGTGACAATGAGAATCAGGAATTTTTAAAATCTATTTTTGATCTCGCTCAGGATATGGTGACATAAAGTACAGAAGGTATCAGATCTGGCATCGTGGGATGCTGAAGCTCATCTTAACATTCTTCAGTCTATGTAAAACCTTTTTTCTTCTTTTTTTTTATATCATATAATCAGCAAGTTAAGTCTTTTTTTTTCTGAGGAAGGGAATGAAAGGACAGTAAATCAGATGAACCCCTATCAGCATGTGCTTACAGAATTATCAAGGCCTGTTTTGGTTCCACAAAGAATGAAGTACACCTTTAACTTTGCAGGTATCTCACTTGGTGCCAGTGATACGCAGCACACAGGACAGCCCTGTGCATGGACCTTTAAAGTCCCAGTCCTGCAGTCTTTGAATCTCTGACCTTAACTGCAGTCACATGCTCCGTCAGTGTGAATATCTGGTTTATCCAGTTGTCTGAGGATCATTTCCCTGCAGCTGACAGATCTGCCAGGGACAGCACACAGCAGCAATATCCCATAGGGCGGGCAATAATCTCGCTCTCCTCAGTTCAAACAGGAGAGGTGAAGGCAGAAGCACCCATTGCTGATGTAGCATTAACAGAATACAAGGGAGGGCTTGAGCTACTGAGAGCTGCTGAGAACCAAGCGAAGTCAGAAGCTGTTACCAAAATTCATATGTACGGTATAATTAAGAGAAATGAGAAATATTCTCTTTGATTCCACATATTAAAAACAGGTTTTCTACGAATAATATTTCCAAAACTTGGTGACAGGCTCCTGCTGATTTTAGGGACTCAGATATTTAGGTTTTGGGGTTTTTTTTTAACTGCTCTGAACATGTTTACATATGTATGTACATTAAGATCTTATTCCCATATTTGCTAGTGGATTAAGCAACTCTCCTGCTTTATTTTCTTCAGCTTCTGTTGCAGCAGCTTCCATTACTGGGCATTTAAAATCTTCTGGGGAATTCTGTCAAATACTTGCAAAGACTATATTCTATATGTTACTTCAAGAAAAACAACATGTATTATATACGTGTTATTTTGAGAGAAATAGCAACCACAGGTTTCTTTAGCTAACCAAGTGGAAAAAATGAGCTGCTTCTAATGGAAACTTGGAAGCACAGCTTATGACCACAACAAAATATGCAAATGTGCAGTTAAATATCTGGTGAGAATTTATGTGTGTCACTATAATACTCTAACTGCAGCAGAAAATTAAATGGTATTAAAAGATAAAGAGCAAGTAAATTTTGATGAACAGTACAGGAGTTCCAGAGCATAACAACCATTGTTACACATAGAAACCAACTGCAAAAAGCAGACCTCCATTCCAATTTCATATATTGATATAACAAGGGTAACATACAAGAGCTTTTCTCTGGGAAAATTCTTATTATCTGTACTTACATCAGACCTATCCATTTGGCTGTAAGTATCAAGATGATATATGATAAAATGTCACCAACATAAATTGGTCTTGCAATAGGAAAAGCATCTAGTCTTCAAGAGCTGGGGAAATCAACTAATATTCTGCTGATAAAAGCTTACTGAGTTGCTGTTGTAGTGCTTGGATTTGTTTTTTTAAAGCACCTAATAATGATTTAAAAACTGTGTATTAAGGATAAGTGCAACTTTCAGTGTCGAGTTTTCTTTACAACAATTGTACTATAATATGTGTTTGTAATCCAAGCTGTATTTCACTTTTGTATATTTTCACTTTAGTAAACAGAGCTAAACAAAAGTACCTGAATCTGTGAGTTTTATTAGTTGCAGGTTTAAATCATGTATTAGCAAATAAGATCCTGTGCAAATGTTTTTCCTGTGCTGATTGTGAATACTGTCATTGCATTTTTATTTTATTTATTTTTAAGTACCAATGAACAGACAGACTATCTGGCTCTTAATCTCCTGAAGAAGATGGTGGATAAATGAGAAAAAAGCTTCTTAACTGCTTCTGGCAATATAAAACTGTTAAGAAGTTAATTGCACATGAACTCTGGAAAACTGCAAAGATTTTTTTTTTAATTTTTTTTTTTTTAAGAAACAAACAAACAAAAAAAAAGAGTTGTCCTGCACTCCAGAGCTCAATGAGTTTGTCACAGTTCTTCCACTGGGAGCCTGGCAGATTTCAGGCCATGCTTTCACAGGCATAAATGAGTATAACCATATTGCAGAGTCCCTTTAATCTCGTTTTTAAATATACATCTCCCTACACAGTCTCCAAATCTTATATTGGCTGTAGAGGAGATTCAAACTGAGCTCACGTTATTAAAATATGTCTTTAAGTCTTTCCACAGGCTTTATGCAATCTTATTTCTGTGTCCATTGTTTACTCACATAGCTGAAATAATATGAAGAAGACTCTGAATTTGCTATCAGCTTGATTATTTGTGGAAGCAGAGAGGGAGAAGTTGTGGATGGCCCATCCTAGGAGTATTCAAGGTCTGGTTGGATGGGGCACTGGGCAACCTGATCTAGTGGAATGTGTCCCTGCCCATGGCAGGGGGTTGGAATGGCATGATCTTTAAGGTCCTTCCTAACCCACGCCATTCTATGATTCTATAATTCAACTCCTAGAGGGCTCACTCTAGGATTCCACAGACTAAATAAATTCCTGTTCACATCTATAGTCAGCAAAAAGAGATCTGAAGCAGCAGTGATTGTCACATCCCACCTGAGACCCTTAACTTGTTGGGCAGTCTGGGGTGACAGTTAATGCTGAATCATTTCTGCCTAACCTCTTCTCAAAAATGCCCCAGGACACAAGAATCCTGAAGTCTGGACAAGCTGCTTCTGTGCTTAAATGCTGTCTGACAAGCTGTGTTGGAGCAAAGCTGGTCTTATTCACAGCTTCTGTTTCGAGCTTGCTAAAGCTTTATACACGTGTCCATGTCTATCAAATCAGTTTGTCTAATAAAAGATGTAAACATTTTTTATTTCATCCTATGCACAACAGAGAGAACACATTACCATTCCTTTTTAATTTGCAGCAGCATTTACATATTTGGTGTCACCTTTGGTCTTTTTCCTAGACTAAAAACTCTTTCTGGTTTTCAGCCTTGGACTTTCCTAGTTTTTTTTCATCCTAGGGTTTTCCAGACCTGTATTCATGCAATTGTGGCTCTCTTATGTTCCCCACAATGCAGTGCTGGGCCTCCAGCTGGGCAGTTCAGAGTGAAAGGACACCTGCCTGCGTTTTACAGGTTGTTCTTCCATCTCAGCATGGTGTTTGACTTTTCCTGCAACCACGTTAACATTTTGACTCCTATTCAGAGAGGCATACTGGTCTCCAGCATGATGTTTGTCACTTCCAGCTTCATGCCATCTGCACACTCAATAAATGCACTCCATTGCACACTCCAAGTCTTTCGTGGAAACAGAAAAAAACCCTAACCACAAACACAGCCTTTATGATTAGATGTGCACTTTGTCCAAACAATTCATTCTTTACTACTCTTCAACCATTGATCTTCATGTGCTTTTGCACCATTTTACTATTTTTATCAGGGCTATGAACAAACAAGTGTTTGCTAAAAATGCAGTTCTGAAAAGAAACAGTATAGTGTGAGTTAATTTATTCTGAATTAAATCTAAAGTGCACTGCTTTAATTGTGTGCACATTTTTTGTTTCTATTAGTTGCCCTAAAGTAAAAAGCACTGCATTTTTTTATCTGAGGAGGGAAATGCTTGAATTTTTTTCTGTGGAATTGCAAAGGTGAAGTGTTGCCAGATGAATTGGTTTTAATGGAAGACCTGTCAGGAAGATGGAGCTCCTCTGAGACACCGATTCTGATTATTGAGCTAACAGCTCATTCCCTTCTCTATCAGTATCCACATCAGGTGGCTCAGAGGGGACAGAGACACTGCCTACCTGTGGCCTTACAATTCTCATGGCACTCTGCATGACCCCACTGTTAATGTCTTACTCAATTTAAAAGTCAAACATTTGCTTTTAACTGAGCAAAATCTACCTTGAATATTTGAGGTTTTTTTCATCTTACGCATCAAAATGTACTTAAATCCATTGATGTCCATGGATTTCAGTTTGCTTTTGACTTGGCGTAAGAAGAATAATAAATCACTTCAAGTAATTAACTGCTTCATAGTATTTTCATGCTGAGCTAAACAGTTTGAACTTTTATAAAAGAAGTGTTGCCCTGGTTGATTAGTTTGCTTGTGAAGTGTTTGGTATTTTTTTCACGTAAAACAGTTTACAGAAATAGAATGTTTGACATTGGTGGCACTGGAAAGAAAATACAGCTGGGGTTTCTGGCCATCTCAGAATGACAATGGATGCACCTTTCATTGCATAAAAACATGCAGAAATTTCCATCAAGCCAGTCACTTTGAAGATATATGAAAGTTATGAATGTATTCTTTGTGGCTGAGAGCCAGAAAGACCAAATAGTTGAAAACTCTGTCATCTATCAAAAAGACTGGAGTCTGTCCTTAAGCAGGGCAATTTATAAGTTCTCATGCCAGGATGATTTGCTTTAAAAAAAACAAGACCATAACCAAAACCCAAAAAAATGCAAGAACAGCAATAACATTACTCTGGAGAAATATTTGAGTTCCTATACTAATAGGTATAGAGCATCATAAAGAGAGGGGAAAAAAACCCCAAACATGCAGGAATGGCAATAATAAATGCCATAAAAATAATAATAAATAAAACTATGGCATCTTCTCTGACTTCAAATGTAGCTGTAAACAGCTTCTTTTGCAGAGAAGCAGGACCAGGAATATGTATTTCTTGAAGCAAAGGAGGTTTTCATATTCTAGCTGTGTGGGGCTGACTCACAAGTCATCAGTTTTGAGGAGAATTAGAGGAGAATTAGTAAGGGAACTAAGTGACACCACTGCTATATTTTGCTGTCCTTGGGGCTATTGTTTTCAAATTGTGAAAACAACCATAAACATAATGCCTGACGAATATTTATTCCACAATGAGATGGCACAGCTTTTATTATTTTATGGAGAAAATTATTTTGTTACTAAGCAGTAAAAAAATCTGAAACATGACAGAACAGTGAGAGAAGCTTTAGAGGAAAATTTGAAAGAAAATGAAAAGCTGGAGGTGAATGAAACTGGGATAGAGCACAGAAGGGAAAGGAAAAGTAAAAACAGACCACTCTGGCACTGGCTCCCTTTGACGACTATCAAGATAGACCAAATGCAGTAGACACGGACTTCATTAAGACACTCAGTGTGATGTGGAGTATGGGGTGAGAGCAATTACAAGGGAGGCTAAAGGTATCAGGTAAAGAGAAGTCATTAACAATAATTTCTGTTGCACAGCAGGACCAGACTGGCTGCATATGTTCGAGGAGATGACAGACCAGTGCAGAAGTTTTTCAGATGAGGTCCTAAAGATGTCAGTGCATGGCTGGGAAGAGGAATATGGACAGTTCTGGGTGTTCCCATGTGAGATGGAACAAGTCCAAGCTCTAGTGGTCTGACATTGGGCAGCTCTAGACTGCCTAGTATCAGGGCAAGAAGCCCAAAGAGCAAAGCCTATGCTTGAGCAGCTGTGGCCAGACCTTTCTGTGCATAATGGACCACAGAAATCAAATGTCTTAAAATAATTCACAGTAACATTCCATCCTGCATTGTGTCTGGCTGAGATGGAATTAATTTTCCCTATGCCAGCCCTCCTAGTGCTATAATTTGCATTGGTAGCTAGAAGGGTGTTGATAACACACCAGTGTTTTGGCTATTGTTGAGCAGTGCTTGCACAGCATCAAGGTTGTCTCTCCAACATTCCCCCCTCCACTGGTAGGCTGTGGGTGGGAAAGATCTTGGGAGGCGTCATAACCAGGACACCTGACCCAAACTGATCAACAGCTCTACTCAGCCAAAGCTAAGAGAAAGGAGAAGGATGGGAGGCACTCATTATTTATTACATTTGTCTTCCAGAGCAACCACTACACATGCGGAAGCCCTGCTTCCCACAAAATGGTCCAACATTGCTTGCTGATGGGAAGTAGAGAATTAAATCTTTTGGTTTTTTTCCTTTGCTTATATGCACATGACTTTTGTTTTTGTTTTAGTAAACTGTCTTTATCTTGACCCACGAGTTTTTTTCCATCTTATTTTCTCTGCCCCTGTTCTGCTGAGTAGAGGAGCAACTGGCTCCAGCCAAGGTCCGCCGCCCACACATCCTTCCAACTGAAGTAATGGTCAAAAATAATAAAAAAAAAGGTTAAGATTCTACGATGCAAAATTCTGAAACCCAAGCTGGAGGCTTATCTTTCAGTCCATGTTAGATTGCATGTGTTGTCTGGCTGTGGATATATACATCAAAAGCCAAGTAGCTGAACTGTGCATGCGAAGTGCCAATGGCAGAAAGTGGCAGCGGTATTTCAGTGTGTGAGATACCAGCAGTGCAGTGAAGTGTGGGAAAGGAGCTGACTTTCATCACGTATGTGAAACATGGCAAGTCCAGAAATGTTTTAGGTGAGATATCTCCATGTGAAAGGAGAAGACATTAATGTCCACATGGAAGGTAATAGGACACTTGACATGGACCACAGTGTACTATTTTAGCTGCCCATATGCAAGAAAAATGAACCAAATTCAGAACAGGTGCAGGGCAGGCAGGTGAGAATGATCAGCAATTTGAGAGTCTGTCTTTAGAGATGAGTGAAAAATCTTGTGTTTTTCTGCAGAGCAAAACAAAGCCAGAGACTGGATGTAATTCCTTCTATAAATAAACAGACAGGAAAGGGAAAGGAAGAAGTATTTAAACTAAATGGCAACATCAGCACAGAACATATGGATATAAATTGGCCAGAAGGCTGGAAATTAGCAGAGGTTTCTAACAGCTCTGGAACTTATTCAGTAGGAACAGCATGGTGTTGTACGATTTTGTTGACTGCAGAAGCTGGGGAAACTAGGCTCAATCATCAGAAGTTCCCTTCCAGTCTTCTCTTCCGTATTTATCACCTCCACTGATCAATGCCAAATACTCAGCCGGAGCATACAGAGTGCTAAATCTTTTCTAAATCCTTTTCTTAGAGGAAATACTGCAAATGCTAGAAATCATGTAAAGCAAGTATCTGCTCTGTTTGCCACCATGAATCCCTACAAGGTGCTGGAGTCTGGATTATGTCCTATACTATCTCTATACATGCACACGCATAAATGCAGACATGTATGTGTATAGGCATGCATTGCTGTTTACATGCACACATACAGGGCACACATATGCATGACTGAAATGGGTTGGGTTTTTTTATTTCTCAGGAGTTGGTTACAGTACTCCAGTACTTTCTTTTTCTTCCTTATACCAGAGTAACGGATTGTGGAACCACCCTTCTGCATTTTGACCACTGCACAAGCCACGTGTCTGTGTGATCTCATACATATCACAGCATCTCATCTGAGCCAGAGTGTAAGAGAAGGAATGTGGCACTGGGAAATGCTGAATTTCTGTCCCTTGCTCTCTTGGTAGGGATCACACACACACAATTGCCAGGGGGAGTGCAGAAGCAGCAGCTGGTGCAGTTTCCCCTGCCTGGAGCTGCGACCTGGTGTGTTCTGCTGTTTTGCTTCTGTGCATGTGTGTGTGTGTGTGCGCTGGTACGTACATGCACATATGCACCTCACACTCACAGAGTTGAATGTGCCTCAGACTAGTCTGTTAACCTTACACATTTCAACTTGCTTCTTTTAAGGACATAGTACCACAAGCCTGGAGCTACAGAATGCACGTTGCAGAGAAAGCCAAGCCTAACCTATGGCTCATGCATGGAGAAGGAGTTACGGGTGACAGGCACGGTCTATTTGCCTATCACACCACAGAAGTGGGTGCTTAAATCTGTCCCTGTGACACAGGTCCACACGCCTTGCTTATTTATCTGTCTCGCAGTGGTGCTTCTATGTTTTTTCAGGTCAGTGTGTGAGTGCATGTGTGGGTGTGCATGTGTGCCTCACCAAAATAGTCTCGGGTATCTCAGGCCATGGGACAGACTATGTATGTGCCTGTCAACAGGGTAACGCCAGTCCAGTAACAACAGTTCAGTCATATGTATTTTAGGCTAGCGTGTGCGTCAGTCAAACTCGAGGTGCGCCTGCCTGTGTTTGGTGGGCCAGCGGGTGGATGTTTGTGTCTCATGATCCCTGTGTGCCAGAGCAGCTTGTGTGCCTGTCCCTCTTCCTCTGACTGTTGCATATCACAGGGTACTCTGAGTGTATGTGCCAGGCTTCTCTGAGAGTGAAGTTCTCTGTATGTCTAACAGCAACAGTTCCAAATGCCTCAGAGCAACATTTGTCTTGCAGTGATAGTAGCCCATGTTCCTCAGGCCAATGTCTGTCAGTGACACAGGCTCATGTGCCTGAGAACACCGTGTGTGCCTCACAGTGACACAGCTCCTGTGCCCAAGACCAATGTATGGATTTGTCTCGTTGTGTCACTGTCACACCTCAGTGACAGTGACAGTCACGCACCTCGGTGTGGCACGTGTCCGTACGTCCCCGTGACACAGCCCCACAGGCCTCAGACTGCCGTGACAGCCACATGCCTTGGACCTGTGTGCCATGACTGTCACACAGCCGTGTGCCTCAGACCCATGGATGAGCGTGCCTTGCAGTGATGCAGCCCTGCGTGACCCAGCTCCACGTCTGTCTGTCAGTCTGTCTGTCTGTGCCAGAGGCCCACCTGCCTCAGACTCGCGTGTCTGCCTGAGGGTGTCACGAGCTCATGTCTCTCTGAGGTGTCCCTGTCACACAGGAGCCCCAGGGCTGTGCACGCCCCACGGTGCCACAGCCTCCACATCTGGGGGTCGGTGTGTCCATGTGTGTGAGGGGACTGTGTGTGTGTGTGAGGGGACCGTGTCTGTGAGGGGACCAGAGGTATGAAAGGTGCTGTGCATGCGTGTATGTGAGGGGACTGTGTACGAGCAGTGCCGTGTGTGTATGAGGGGACCCTGCGTGTGTGTGTGAGGGGACCTTGCATGTGAGACGTGCTGGGCGTGTGTGTGTCTGTGATGGGACCATGTGCGTGAGCGGTGCTGTGTGTGCGTGTGTGAGGGGACCGTGTGTGTGTTAGGGGACCGTGTGTGTGTGAGGGGACCGTGTGTGTGTGTGAAGGGACCGTGTGTGTGTGAGGGGACCGTGTGTGTGTGAAGGGACCGTGTGTGTGTGTGAAGGGACCGTGTGTGTGTTAGGGGACCGTGTGTGTGTGAAGGGACCGTGCGTGCGAGAGCGGGCGGGGGGGCGGCCGAGGCCGAGGGGCAGCGGCCCCGCACGTCAGCGCGGAGCGGGGCGGGCGGCGGCGGCAGCGCCCTTAAAGGCGGGCGGCGGCGGCGCGGACAGCGCGCAGGGCTCGGCGGCGGCGGGGAGCGAAGGCAGCGGCTGCAGCCACAGCCACCCTCCCACACAGCATGTCGGGCACCCGGGCGTCCAACGACCGCAGCAGCCACCCCGCCGCCGGCGGCGGGCTGAAGCGGGCGCGCAGCGAGCCGGGCGGTAACAAAGTGACCGTGGTGCTGGGGGCCCAGTGGGGGGACGAAGGCAAGGGCAAGGTGGTCGACCTGCTGGCCACCGAGTCGGACATTGTGTGCCGGTGTCAGGTGGGTGCCGGGCCGGCTCTTATCAGCCGCTCCCTCGGCGTTTCCCCGCCCTGCGTTCCGTGCTCCCTGCGGCTCCCGCTTTCCCCCAGCTCCCCCCGGCCCGGCGCCCTCCTCCCCTTGCGGGTCCCCTTTGCCTCCCGCTGCTCCCCCTTTTCCTCCCTCCAGCCCTGTTTCCGTCCGCCCGCCCGCCGCTCTTCGCTGTTCAGCCGCTCCTCGCTCCCGCTGGTTTCCTCCCTCCCCGCTCCGTTTCCCCTCCCCGCTCCCTCTCCCGCAGCCAGCGGCGGGACGCGAGCGTGTCCCGGTGGGCAGACGTGTGTCCCCCACACTGCCCCCCCCCCCGACCCTCCCCGGCTGCGCCTCCAAATGCCACTCGGAAAGAAAAAGCCCTGAGCTATAAATATAAATAGCTGACCCCTCACGATAAGCGACACTGGATCCCGAGGGGGCGGGGGAGGGGGGGGGCCGGGGCCGCCTGCCCGGGGGTGCCCGGGGAGGAGCCTTGGGAAGCCGGGACCCGGCGACCCGGGTGCGGTCCGGGCTTGCGAGGATGTTCTGCTGCCTGTGAAGGGCTGGGTGGGTGTCTCCGGGCGTGCTGCTTCTCCGGGGGAAAATCGCTAATGAACCTCAGGAGTCTGCCAAAGTTTTACTGCAGAGGCTGTTTTGGATGGGCGGGTTGCGTTCCCTGCAAAGCGCCTGGAATTGTGTTATAAAAAATATTTTAGAATGGAGTGTGAGTAAAATAGGGGGAAAATAAACCCCGAAGTTATTTAAAAATACAGGATTTAGAGTTGCATGAAAACAGGGAACATCTTGCATGGCTTTGCTTATATCTATTTTTGAGCCGAATATGATGCAAATATTCCCAAAACAATATATTTGCCTAGTATAAACCTAATTAGACACAGAGGTGATCCCAAATAGAATCTTACAATGGTTTGGGTTGGAAAGGACCTTAAAGATCATCCAGCTCCAGCCCCCCTGTCAT
>JAWWLV010000179.1:55731542-55759581 GCA_035041135.1 Platyrinchus mystaceus
TAAAACTCAGCCTCTTTAATTTTCCCGAGTGTTCAGAATTTAATTTCACATGAATTGATGAGTCAATTTGTTGATCACGTTGTTTCAGTTTTTCTCAGTACTTAGATTATACACAGTCTGAGTTCAAAATAATTAGGTACCATTTGACAACACTGAAATATGTGACAAAATTTAAATAAGAGAATTTAGTTCACCTGAAATAATTGATTTCATTTCCTCTGTGTACTTAAAATGTTCTTTGTGAAAGAGGATGTTTCAAATGGGGTAAAAGATTTTTGTATATTCTTGTAGATGGTGCTGTACAAAGTTTTTCACAGGCTGCTTTCATTAAAATACCAGATACATGGGCACACAAACCCACATAAACAAGCAGAAAAGGTATTTCTGAATAAACTAATAACAGCAGGCCATTTAGGGCTGTTAACAACTGAGTAGGTTTAAGTTCAGGTTATTAATGGAGAACATCAAGAACATTTTTCCTCTAAATTGCTCTTTCAGCAAGCAAAGGCACTCATAGGCAGAACACCAGAGTCCAATATTTCTTTCTTATTGTGGCCTCCTGGGGCATGGAACTGCCTTGTGCTGTGCAATACTTTTAATCCCTGGTATATTTTCAGGGAAGGGTACAATCAAGGAGCTCAGCAGCAAATAGTTAATTTTGATGCTTCTTTTAGAAACACAGTTTGCATTTGTTTAAAGCTTTTAACTAAGAGAATACTGGACGTAAAGAGGGGAGTTCACTTTTTACTTGGCCTTTTAGCATGTTTTCATAGAACCAGAAGTCCTTGTATAAGATGAAGTAATTTAGGTACATATAAGATACTAATGAAGAGAGGTTTGGTGTTGTTCAAAACATGGTTTCAGATCATGTGTCTTCAGTGGCAACTCTCATTCCAGCTGTACATTTCTCACATTACTTCATATGCTGTCTTGTGTCTACCTTCAAATCTAGAACTTGTGGCTGGTATTAGGTACCAGGGTTTTAATTAGATAATTTCTTAGATCTGGTTTAGAGTATGATCAGTCACCTGTCACCAGGGCCAAGGTGGAGTGCTTCCAGAGGTACTGCCTAAACTAGATCTGTTCCTAAAAAGTCATATGTAGTATGTCCTCAGTTAACTGAGGCCAGCTGGTGGTCATGCAGTTCTACCTGTTTCGTTAAGCTGAGACTACGTAAGGTAGACTGTAATAATAACTTTTCACTCAATGTGTTTACTGGACAGTTCTGTTTGGGTGTGATTGGAAAAGGAAATAGTGTGCATTGTCATATATGGCAAGAAAAGTACCTTGTATCTTTGCCAGTAGTGGCAAATTACTCATGAAACACTTTCGTAATTCAAGTGTGTGCCAAGAATGCCTAGGAATTTCTCTTGTAATGGAGAGTAAACAGTTCTGCCTTTCCTGATGAAAGTTTCTTATGCAATAATATTGTTTTTCAACAAAGCAACCCAAAGTGCTGTAGGAAAATGCCTTGTAAACAATTTGATAACAATTTTGAAGGGAAGGAAAGATTTTCCAAAAGCCTAATGTGAAAGATACAAAAACTATCACCAGTAAGTGACTAGAGCCCCCGTGATAGTCACCATTACCTGCAGTGGGTCACATCCAAGTTACTGAATAGATGGGTGAAACAGCGGTGGCATAAATGCATCTTTCCTTCACACCAACACCAGTGATTCAGCAGCAGGGACTAGGCCAAGACAGTTTTTAAGATTTTTTTTCAAGCTGTCGTTTGGCACTGCTCTTTCAGCGTGCCCATGACAATGCTGGATGTGTCAGTCCTGTGACACTTCTGTCTTCTGGAAATCTGGAAACCTGGAAACAATCTGCCTGATGTTGTCAGCATTCCCTTAAGAAATGACATTTAAGAGGCAACAACAAATGCTAAGAATATGATTGCATTAAGAAGAGCTGTTATTAAATTTCTTAAGCTTCTCATATGAAAGGTTTTGTTTTGTACTAATTATGCAGTCATTTTTAAAACATTTCCTCTATGTATCCTTTCAAGTTAAGAATTGCTTTGGTTTCAAAAAAAGGATCTTCTGATCTTTTGAGGCAAAGGGACAAAAGTTACAGTTGATGTTAATACTGAAGAAAAGCTTAGGAGATTAAGTAATTGATTTCATTTCCTCTGTGTACTTAAAATGTTCTTTGTGAAAGAGGATGTTTCAGATGGGGTAAAAGATCTCTGTATGTTCTTGTAGATGGTGCTGTACAAAATTTTTCACAGAAAATCTGACTGTTAAGGTCTTCTGTGGTTGAGTACTTCACAGTTATTTGGACTGAGAGATTTAACCAGGTCATACACCAAGAGTGTTGAGTAGCCAGTTTTCTTGATGTAGTGGATGTTAACAAATAAGATTAGGAGGGTCTAACCAGTAGGAAAAGCCTGGCAATGGTTTGGGATACCATAGCAACGTTAGAGAAGTACCTAGGCAAGGGTGAAGGGTCGTTCCCAATGCTTCAACACAGGTAACTCATATTATTCCTGGTTTCCTTATTTCCTTGTTTTAGTTTTTAATGAGTGCAATGTAAATGTTGCATATTTTTTGAAGCAGTATTTTGAGGAATGCAAAGGAAAATACTGTGGGCAAGTGATCGAATAATAAAAACCAAGCGTGGCAGAAATGCCAGACGAGTAGTTTCTCTCAGTGGTTTAGGTGGGAAATGGGGAGGTTCCCTTTGTTCCTCTGTTGTGGCTGCTTACCCTGCCCTGTCAGCAGCATGTTGTTGTCACTGTTCCCTATTGAACATGGGCTGCTGGAACTGTTTGCAACAGGGATTAAATTAGGGCAGTTTTATGTGATGATTACGTGGAGTTACAGGGGCTTGATGGCTACTGCTTTTCTCTGTGTGTAGGTATATCATGTGTTGCTCTCCTTTCAGTGAGATTTAACCCTGATATTTAGTATTTCTCCCTACAGGATAAAGTAGCATGGAAAGACTTTAATCTCCTAATGATTTAGTGCTTGATGATCTTCAGTGAAGAGATTGATGACCTTGGAGTCATGAGTGTGCAGTGACTACAAGACTGTTTTTGATTTCTGGAATGTTTGGGAGGGCTGATAATCCCATTTGTGTGTACATTCATACAGCTGTATTTCTAAGTAATTTTTTGCAAGATTCCCTTCAAAGAAGTAGATTTCATTTTGCTATTCAACAGAGGAAAGGATTTGATGACTGGTTTTTTTCCTTAGCTACAATAAAGAAGTCCACGTTTCCAAAACTGATTTTTTTTTTTTTTGTAGCAACCTGTCACTTAAAGGGTATTTTACCCAATTTTCTAATTAATTTTCCTTGTACATACTTACATGCCACACTGTATCACTTTAAGCTTTAGAACAACATGGTGACATTGCTATTTTAAACTAGTCTCTCCTTTGGGCATCAGCGAGATCATTTCAGGACCACCAGGATTATAAATACTGTGTGAGAAGGTCAGGTTTAAAGTTTCCAAATCTCCATAAGAAAGCAAGCTTAATTTTCAATCCCCTTTATAAAGCCTGATGAATTTATTATCCTCTACATGCATAAAAAGAAAACAGCTGAAAATTAAGCTGAAATGACATCTGTTCTATTTCATTCCTGTTGATAACTTGTTTACAGATATAAGAAAACTTGTGTTCGTATCTTTGGATCGTATTACTTCTCACAGGGTTATGACTACACTTCTTCAGAAGAGAGGACTAAAGACTAGCAGACATGCCTAGTTTTTTCATGTTTGATTTCCTTTATTTTAGTATTCTACTAACATTATTTAGAATGGTTTTTCCACTTTAGCATTTTCTGTCAATACACCTTGCATTTATTTTTTTTGCATCTCTTGTTGGAGTAAGTGTGTGTTTTGTTCTAGTGGTCTGTCATGGTATATTGTTTTTATGTGGTTTGATAAAACTTTAAATTCAGTTTGAGATAAAATAACTGAAGTTTGAGTGTCTAGTTTGCCTACACTGATTGCTGTTTAAAACCCAACTTGAATTAGACCTGGCTTTTCCAGTTGCATTTTTCAGATACTTAGGAAGACCGAGGTATCCACATAAATTAGGGTCATTTCTTTTAGTAAAGGAAAAATACTACATTATTGGTGCGATATATGATATAAGCTTCAGGTTTTATATTTGTGCTAGAAATAATTGTACATTTCTTTCAAGTTCAAAAATCTTGCTTGGTTCTTTGAAGGAGTATTTGTGCTTATAATCAGGCTTTAGCAAGTCTCCTTCTATGGGAATTTGGGAGTTCTTGAAGAGATCTCTATTTTAATTGGGAAGGTGGGAGCCTGTGGATTTTGTTCATTGTTTGAGACAGAGAGAAGGGCACACTTGAACAGAGGCAGAAACCAGACACAGCAGTTCTGTGCAGAGTTGTTTGTACTTGAAACCATTATTGGGAATAAGAGCCAGGTAAACTAGATTTGGCTGATGATGGTTGGTGTTGGGAGATAAACCTGCAGCTCAGTCCAGTTCTTTGTCACCACCACAGCTTTAAACATCACCTCTCCCTCAGTTCTTCTGGTCTAAGGATACCTCTGACTATGCCCAACCCTGCTCTTCCAATAGTTTGATTAAGAAAAAAAAAAAGTTATGGTCCACTTCTTGAAAATTGAGTTGGGGTGAATTGGATTTTATTTGGTGATAGTTAAACTGGAAAAAAAAAAAAACTAGCAAGAAAAATTTCCAATAGGGGAAACTATAAAAAGCACCTGTGGCAACAACGTCCCCACTGGAATGTGCAGCACTTCCAGTCACTGACAAAAGCTTTCACACACGGGTGATTCAGTGACACTGCGTTGAAGGGTCTGAGTGTTCAAAGCACTTAATGTGTTACATTTGTCTGATTGGATTTTTTTTTTTTTACACCAATTACTTTCAAACCTCATTTTCAATGGTGTAAATAACGAGAAATATCATGAAAGGCAATGGACCTATATTATTATAAAGTTCATGTCAGAGCCTGTTATGCTGGTAGCACTCGTTAGCTACATTTACTCAAATTAGTTCCAGGCGGTTTCTGAGGTAAGTTAGAAAGCCAATTTTAATAAAATTGTTAAGAGAAAAAATTATTTATGTAACAGTGCTCCTACTTGTTTATTCACATAAAAAAGCTATAAATTAAAGAAAAATACTCAATTCAGGTAAGAAAGCAGAGTCATTTATAGCCTCTTTTTTAGTAGGATGTGAGAGGTGTTTGGCCTGCAGATGCAGTTGAATTTCAGAAAATGTTTTGCTCCATTGATGGATGGAATTAGTAGAGCTGGGACACTTACAATGAAGGGAAATAGACAGGAGTCATAGCATTTGTTGTCAGATGCAGACTTCCCAAGCTGCTGGTTTGTGGCTGGTATTCCAATTCATAGATTATAAATTCATATGTTATAGTAATGCCAGAGGGGATCATCTTGTAATCTTGTCCTCGTACCAAGGACACAGTATTCTAGTAGCAGTTGCACCACTGCCAAAAGGAGAGGTAATACAATCTTTCTACTCCTACTTAATATTCCAGTTTATACATGCGAGGTTTGCCTTGGGCGCATCAGCCAGTACTGAAACTGTGTTCAGGTACCTCCACATGCTTCCTAGCACAGATATCTCCCATCCAAAGCTTGACCTGTGTTTCTGTTTCGAATTCATTTATTCAGAACCCGGTCATGGCATTTTTATACATTCACTGCACGTACCAGTGGGCCAAGGAGCTGCTGCGTACTCCTGGTGTGTCACTCACACCATGGTGGTGTTTGCTGCAGATCTTCAATAACCAGTTTTTGTTGTTTCCCCATTGCGTTGCCAACTGGGAGAGGGTGAGAACTGATCCTCATGGGACCCAGCAGAAATAAGCCTGTTTTGTGTTCACACAAATATAGTTTGAAACTATCAAACATATTTTATATGTGCTCTGATGATTTTTTCATATCAATCTACTTAATCAAATGGTGTTTGGGCATTGTGGGAAGCATGGAGCAAATGAAGGATGTGCCAAACAGAAGATGATCTGGAAACAATCCTCCCACATACACAGAATGCCATCTCCTGCGTGCTACCTGTCTGGTAAGAGCAGACAGAAACACCTCTGAGCATCAGGACACATTTCATTCCTATTGAAACATGTATCTTAAGGCTAGCTGTGAAAATAGAGTTCCTGCTGCAGGTACTGAACAGCCTCACTGCTGCTCTCAAAAGAAATTCGCTTTTTATCTTGGGATGTTTTGGCTGCAATACAAAACAAAACAGGAGCCTTTAAATTGTTGAACACTTTGAGAAGTGGGTTTGTTTCTTCCTGTTTTGTTTTTTGGTTTTGTTTTGTTGTTTTTTTTAACTTCTACTATAAAGACAAAGACTGTGTCCTCTGCCATCCTGTTTGTAATAATCATTAACTCCCTGAAAGACAGTGTTTATACCAGCATACAGTTAATAACACTGGTAAGATATAGCTTCTCAGTTTAGTGTATTGTTGCAGTTCTGCTGTTCAAGCACTCTGAAATACTAATCAAAGTACATCAGTGCAAGAATACAATATCACAAGTAGATCAGCACATAAAAAGCTTGGAAATGCATTTTCTTTTTAAACCAAGTGCTGTTCTGAAAAAAACCCTTATGATGTTTTATGAAGTAGTTTAGTTTCTCTAGCTCTTTCTGGTACTGGAACAATATGTAACTTTACACTTGGATTATAATATTTCTGAAAATATAGATTAAAATCTTAAAAAAACCCCCACAATTTTTATGTGAGTACAACTTCATTTTTTAAAAAAATAATCTAAAAAAAATCCCAGACCTCATTGCTGTTAATAGAGTCTTCTACTGCTTTCCAAGTAAATAAAAACTGATTTGTTGAGCTATATGGATACTTCGAAAAGGCTGAATACTAATTTTTCACTGCAGGCTGTTGTGGGTTAACCCTGTCTGGATGCCAGGTGCCCATCAAAGGCACTGTGTCACTCCTCTCCCCAGGTGGGCAGGGGAGAGAAAATATAACAAAAGGCATGTTGGGACAAGGGCAGAGAGATATCACTCACCCGTTACAGTCATGGACAGAACAGAGTGGAGTAGGGGAAAATTCAGCTTATTACCAATCAGAGTAGGATAGTGAGAAATAAAATCAAGTCTTAAAAACACCTTCCCCTGACCCTTCCCTTCTTCCTAGGCTCAACTTCTCTCCCAAATAATCTTTCCCCCAGTGGCCTGGGGGGACAGGGGGTGGGGGCTGTGTTCAGTTTATCACACATTGTCTCTGCTGCTCCTTCCTCTCCAGAGGATGACTCCTCACACTCTTCTCCTCCTCCAGTGTGAAGTCCCTCCCACAGGAGACAGTCCTCCATGAACTTTTCCAACATGAGCCTTTCCCAAGGGCTGCAGTTCTTCATGAACTATCCAGTATTGGTCGCTTCCATGGGTTGCAATCCTTCAGGAACAGGCTGCTCCAGTGGGGGTCCCCTGCTGGCAAACCTGCTCCGGAGTGGGCTCTTCTCTCCATGGGTCTGCAGATCCCTGCTAGGAGTCTGCCCTGTCCTGGACTTCCCATGGTGTCACAGACTCCTTTGGGCATCCCCCTGCTCTGGCCAGGGGCTGCAGGTGGATCTCTGCTCCACCGTGGGCCTCCATGGGCTGCAGGGGCACAGCTGCCTCACCAGGATCTGCACAGCAGGCTGTGGGGGATCTCTGCACCTTATTCCCTCCTCCTGCACTGACCTTCGGGTCTGCAGAGCTGTTTCACATTCTTGCTTCTCTCTCTGGTTGTAATTGCTGGGTTTTGTTTTGGTTTTTTTGGTTGGTTTTTTTCCCCTTCTTATGTACATTATTCCAGAGGCACCATCACAGTTGCTGCTGGGTTCAGCCTTGGCCAGCGGTGGGTCCCTCTTGGAGCCAGCTGACATTGGCTTTATTGGACACGGTGGAAGCTTCCAGCATCTTCTTATAGAGGCCACCCCTGTAGCCCCTGCCCCCACCCCACTACTAAGACATCACCGTGCAAAGCCAATAAAGCTATGAATTACTTCAATGAAGTAATTATTTTTTACTTAGGTGCCTGATTTAAATGTGAACAACTTTAACACCTACCAAATACAGCCAGAAACAAGCATTTGTGTGCTCTGAAACTTGAATGTAGCTGGTATGAAGAACACCAGCTGTGGCTGCACAGTCAAAAATCACTGCTGCATTTAGGTTGTGCCTCAAAGGAAGTGCTTTTGTGTGGTCTCTTGAGACAAGCTTCTGAAATGATATGTAGTTCTTTATTACTATAGTAGTAATATCTATCCTGTTGTCTGTGGTGTGTGTAATACTTCCCGGTTCTCAAGTCCTGCTTCACTGCTGCAGTTTGCTGTAATCAATAGCCCCAGTCACCTGCACCTGGAGGCTTTCCTGCATGTGGCACAGACTTAATTGAGTCACTAGAGATTAAACTGGCTGAACAGAAGGGACACAAGTGCTGCTGGTCATGTTGGAATCACTGCAGGAGCAGTAAGGAAGGTTTGGGGTTGAAGGGGTTGCTAATGATCAAGTCACTGCTGTCATCCCAGTTGCACTCTGAGCCTTTTGGTGCCTTCTTGGGAATAGAGCTTCTCACACCACAGTAGTTTAAGGGGGTGCCCAGGCTTCCAAGACTTTGAAGGTGAATGCTAATTGTTATTTCTGGTCATAGCATCATTTCACAATGCAGATCATGCCGAAGTGGCACTGGTGATTAATCTGTCAGAAGTTGTTCCTTTAACGTTCCCTTTGTTAGAGAAGTGTTTGAAGAACTGCAGAAGGCAGCAGATACCATCTCTAGTGACCTGGGAAATTGCAAATGGTAAAAGATAAATAAACTTCAGGTGGGCTCAGTGGTGCATGGCAGAGTCTGGATATTAAATGGCAGTTCATTATGCAGAAATGTGTTTGAAGCAAGGGCCAAGCAGAGGCACCAAAAGTTTCTTGGTCCAAGAGGAAGCATCCTGGGGGTCCAGAGAACACTGTCACTTGCTGCATTAGTGTTCACAGCACTTTACTGAAATACCATTTGAGGGAAAGAAGGGAGCTTACACAGTGGCAGTGTACTAGGAGGTTTTCTGCACCTTTAAACATGTAATCTTCAAACTAACCCTGTACAAGCTTTTAGGTTCCCTTATATGTCATTAGCAAAAGCAAAGGCTCATAGAGGCCCTATATTGACTCTCAGAACTTGAGTAAAAAAACTTTACTAGATGTCTTCAATATCTGAGCTATTAGACTGCCAACATGTTGTTAGAATATCTGTGTAACTGAACATGAGAAATTACTGAGATGACCAGATAATAAAAACAAAGTACCTCATCAGACCACTGTGATGGTTTGCAAGTGTGGTCGTGTCTGTTGGGCAATTCAATGCTCTGCTACTGCTTTTAATTGTATTTATAAAAAATGTAATTAATTGAGCTGTAAAAATATACTTGGAAGACACTTGTTCAGGAAACGCAGACCAACATGACCAGTGCAAAAAGCAGTTCCAGAGCTGTCAATATGAGCTTTAAATTAGAGAAATGCTGTGTTATAAGGTCTGTCACTGAATTCTTGGTTCAAGTTATCTATCCAGAGAGACTGAAAGAGGATTCAGATATTTTGGGCCTTAAAGGATGTATCATATCTGCTGGTGTTTCTGTGCTTCAGAATTTTTTTATGCATGCCAGCTTTCACAGCTGCTTGATTAAAGTCCCTTTTAAGCATTTGCTAAAGAAAGAGACAGCATTTGTCTGGGTATCAGTTGTTCAGGAAATTTTCCAAAAGCATAAACTGTCTTTCATAAACATTCTCATACTGATGTATCCCAACTTCTGAAGTTTCAGGATACGAGAAAACATCTTTGACTATAATTTAGTAGTGCTATTATCTCAGAACGTGAGTCCTCAAGCCTGACTTCATTTGTTCATATTCATGTTGATTAAGTAGAGTATAACTATAGCATTAGTAACAACAAATACTTTTGGAGCAGCCTGGTTCCCCATTCTCTGAGGAAACATGAAAAGTGTTGCTTGTAGTAGAGATTAAATTAGTATTAAATGAGGGAGTTAATTTTTTTAAAGTTTCCATCTTGCCCCCGTCTATAGGTGAGCAGAAAAGGAAGGCTGGTAGTCCCAGCAGAAGTTACTGGCCTCTTTCTCAGCCTGATACCAATGTAATAAAATAAACTAGTGTTTCAACTAGCTCAATCCATCCTGTGTCAGACCTCTTAAATACCATGTAAAGGACTCTCCTACCTGATTTATTAACCTTTTAGGTAGGTCAATACTTTTAACTAGATCCAGGTTCCTACAACTGGTTTGTTATATCTGGGAGGCAAACAAAATACCCAGGGTGGTTCAACTTCCTTCAGGATTCTCTGGGCAAGTTATAATTCTGTGTTAACAAGATACTTGGGAATCCTTCCCATCTCAAGGATGAGCAACCCAGAAGTTTTTAAATCAAATGAAATTTGTGTGTGCACTACTTTTTCTGTTATAACTCCTACTCAGCTCTCCCTTAGCAGGTTATCAGTTTAAAATTCATTGTTGGGCTCACATCTTCCAAAGCATGGAAATTAGTTTTGTCATATTTGAAGGCATATTTCCTACTTTTCCTCCATCACACTGCTTAAAAAAAATGTTCTTTTTTTGTAAGCCATAGCTTTTCTTATTGTTGTGTTTCAGTATTTATCCACATTTTGAAAGGATTGCCAGTTGCCATTTTTTTGTGCTTTACATACAAACAAACGGTCAAATCAGTAAGTGAAGGGTAAATGAAACTCTGGAATAATGTGTGTTATAGTATTCATTTTTATAAATGGCTGTCCTTTCTCAGAGTTTTCGTATAACTGCACTCATTCAGCCAACACTCTTCATTGTCTGCAAATTACCAGTGGCAGTCTCAGTTCTCCTTCCAGCAGATGCCCTTGTTCTAGACAGCTTTACATCAGTCAGACATCACTTCAAATCCACAAAGATTTGTAATCGTTTTGGAAAGCTGAAGGCACCGGAGCAGACAAGTACTCAGATTTCCTAACCTTATCAATAGGAGACTAAGTTATACCAAGACAGAAGAGCAACAAGCATTAGGCCTGCTGAGAAAACTGGACCTTTAATTTTTAAAACTCTTTATGTTGCTGGTCAAATCAACTCATGACCTTGATTTACTCACCTCTTTCCAAGTTTGTGTGTTGTTGCATCACTCTCTTTTAAAGCTGTTTGTGAAAAAACAGTTTATTGAGGAAAATATCAGCTTCTATTCTAGGTCCTGGTAGAGAGTCATGTAAGTCATGGATTGCAGCAGACTCTATAAAGTGGCAGTAGTGGAGGCAACTGGGAAGGTCATGCCTTGACCGTTTCTCAGGGTGGTCTTGTGCAGAGCCAGGAGTTGGACTTTGATGATCCTCGTGGGTCCCTTCCAACTCGGGATATTCTGATTGACGAGGACATTCAGTGAAGCTGCCAAGACTACACGTGGTCCTGCCTTTACAAAGACCTTCTGTCTTGAACACCAAGAGAAGCAGTAGCTGTTTATAGGTGGACAGCAGGAAGAGCTTCCATTCAATAGGAAATACTGGGCATTGTAGTCTTAAACCCAAGGAAATGACCATGTACAGAAGATGCCTAAAAAGGATGGGCTTATGGAGGCATGTCAGAGACAAGACTCCAAGGGTGGTAATTAATTCCAGTTTTGTTCCCAGAAAGCTTCAGTTCTCTTCTAGCTTTTGCCACCACTCCTGCATTTACTCTTGCTCCGCCTCAGCCCTGCTTCGACTCCATGGTATTGTTCTGCTTCGTAATTCTACACAGTCTTGCTGAAATCCTTCAGCCCACTCATTGTCCTGTCTGAGACCTTTTCACAGGAAACTATAAGGTGGAGAAAGCAGTGACCAAAGACATATATAAATAAAAAAAATGCTCTTGTCAAATCATCTATTGAGAGTTTCAAGTGGTGATACGAAACAGCTAATCTTCAGGTGTTTCTTTCTGTTGCAGGGTGGGAACAACGCAGGCCATACTGTGGTTGTTGATGGGAAAGAGTATGATTTTCACCTATTTCCTAGTGGCATCATTAATCCAAAGGCAATTTCTTTTATTGGTAAGACAAATTTGCAATTTATTATGTAAGATAACGTTGTATAGTGGATAGCTGCAACTGTATTTTTTAGTAACAAGCAAAGAAAATCGTATAAGTGATAGTCAAATTTGCTTCAGCTGTATGATTTCTATTCCACTGCTGCTTTAACATGAAGAATTACTCTCAGTGTCAGTTTAGTTTCTACAGTTAGAAAGCCCAGAGCAAGATCACCCTCTTCCTATCATTTTAGTCCTTCTTGTACTTTATGTTGCAAGTTTGGATTCCACCCTCTACCCGCACACTCCTTTTATACTTTCAGAAATCTGTGTACTATTCTTTGAGGACAAAAACCCCAGGACTTAGGCTAAATAAATAATATAATTTATCTCTGACATCTCTTTACTGACTTTCTAGAAGCAGGACCCAGAATACCAGACTCTGCTTGGAAGGTTGTCATCCAGTCTCCTTTTTGTTCACATCACCAGCTGTTTAGGGAGATGCTGTATTTTGCTATAAAGATATTTGGTGCAGATGGCATCATATAAAGGTTTTCATTGCCTACTAGACATCAAACTCATATTTAAATGATAGGCAAATTTAAGGCCCAAAGTTATGTTTCTTTCTGGCAGAAATTATGTACAGACTGTGCAAGAAATGAGTGTAAGTTTTAGTGAGTCACAGAGTTTTAGTGTTTTTCCATTTGATAATTTCCAAATGAATGATTGAAATATATTAAACATATTTTTCCTCTCAGCTAAATATGCTGTGTTGTCTTGCTTTCTGATTTACTCCCTTGTCAATTAGTAGTGACTATTACTTAAGTTTTGCTAAATTTAGGCTGAGATAGGCTCTTGCATATATTTCTGATGTTCCCAAGGAGGCAGCAGCTGTTTCCAGCACACTGCATCACTAATCCTCCACGTCTCACCAGCACTGCCCTGTAGTGCTTGTGGATTCTATGTTGTACTCAAAAGCAGGGGGGGAGGCATTGCTAATGTATTACAGCACAAGTTCGAGTTGAGTTTAAAACAAATACCTGAACACTGAAGAAAAATTAAGTATTTTCACTGAGGCTTGTCAATGTGGTAAGGCCACGGACTTCTTTGAGCTTCTCCCTGTGAACAATTGAGGCCGAAGTCGTGGGGCAAAGTCCACCACAAACAAAGACAAGAATCTGCTTACCTCAGCTGGCTGAGCAGCAGCCTGGCGTTCACGCCTGAAACAAGCCAGCTCTGGTTTTTCTGATTTTAGCAGGCTGGTAGCTGCTTACCCAAAATCAGGATTTATCCAAAAAATTCTCAAGATCACTTTGTGAGAAATTTAGTTTTGCTTTTTAAATAAAACTTTAGACAGCAAGTGTTTACAATGCCTTACTTCCTAAGAGTGAGTATTTTATTCCTTGCTTTATAATAAATCATTTATGTTCCCAAAGGTAATGGAGTGGTTATACATTTACCAGGCCTGTTTGAAGAAGCTGAAAAGAATGAAAAGAAAGGTTTGTATCAAGTAATTTTTAACCTACCTTTATATCGGCAGCCAGGTTGAGGGTTTTCATAAGCTGTTGTTTCTGGCCATAAGTACTCAGTGCAGTAACAGATTAGATTTTTAAAACAGTATTTAAAATGTTGAATTGTGTTGTCATCTTTGGACATATTTCTGAAATTGATCTTTTCATGTGTTTTGGGGAGTTTTATGACATTTGATACCACATTAGATGGAAAATAAATCCTGAAGTATGTGGTAAGCTCCCTTTGACCTCAAACTGAGATGATTTAACCCAGAGTTTCTGTGCCCAAATATAAACTCAGTTGGTTCTGCTTTGAGTGAGGCTTTGGACCCTATGACCTTCCAAGGTCCCTTACTTCCTAGATTGTTTTATGTTTCTATATAGAAATCCTCTATTTTCTGAGGCACAAATGGAGTTTAAGTGATGTATTGTATAGGAAGTAAACATGATTTCCTTAAAGTAAGATTTTTGTGTAAGCCACAGCATTCTGGAATTAAGAAGTGAGTATCTTTTTCCATGCCAAAATGAGAAAGCTGATAAGTTAAAAATGAGAAAAGTTTGTTAACAGAAACATTGCAATATTTGATGTTTGCTTACGGTTTATCCATTTTTTCTGGAGTCTTCTTAACAAGAAGCCATATAAACTTGAAGAAAAGCATAGAAAAACTAAAAGCCAATGTCAAAGTTTGACCAGTCAGCACAGCTGAAATCCTACCTTTCTTTATATCTTCTGACAGGCTTAAAAGATTGGGAAAAAAGGCTGATTATATCAGATAGAGCACATATAGGTAAGTGACGATTGAAGGGGGAAAAAAACCTTGCAAATGATTGCTTAGCTCATGATGCTAAACTGTTATCCCACAGAGCAGTGACGTATTTGACATAACACAGCTTCTTTGTATGTTGTGTATCTGAAGCATAGTAATGGAATTTGTGTCCACTGAAGAATGATGTTTTATGTGTTTTCACAACGTTTAAGGAATACTCGCTCTGTTTTCTCTTGAGGAGGCCTGTGCACTGTCAGTGACAGCAAAGGCACTTTGTCTTGAAATTATGGATGTCTGTGATGTAAAGAATGTTTTTCTGCTTTAGTCTCCCACTAAATCCATTTGATTTTCCATTGCAGTGTTTGACTTTCACCAGGCAGTAGATGGGCTCCAGGAAGTGCAGCGTCAAGCACAAGAAGGCAAAAAGTAAATGTTTTTAACACCCTCATTTCATTAATAGTTATGCAAATTTTAAAAAGAATGGTGTAATTTTGGAAAACAGAAGTGCAATGTATCTCTAAAGAGCCTTGTTGATATTACTAATTCTTTGACTCTGTTCTACTTCTACTTATGTTAGTGAACAAACTAACAAAGTAACTGTCAGGCAGACTCAAGGCTTCATGCTTTACTGCATACCATGAATATTAGCAATATTTATGCAAAGCCTGAAAGCTGCTATATATTTATTATTATACAACTCTTATATCTTTTTATGTCTCAGATCTCCTGCCCAGTGTGTGATATACTGAAGAGTTTTAACAAAATTACTTGGCATAAAATGTATTTTTGCATATATTTATACATGTTGGGGTGGGGTGGGTGTTGTTTTCACTTAGTATTGGCACAACAAAGAAGGGGATTGGACCAACATATTCTTCCAAAGCTGCACGAACAGGCCTTCGGATTTGTGACCTCCTTTCTGACTTTGATGAATTTTCTTCAAGGTAGAACTATTTTCATTTCTAAATATTATGCTAAAGAGTGATACATTTTGGTTGATGGATTTGCTTTTAAGGGGATGTTTTTAAATATGTGTCTGAATTTTGTATATAAATTGTCTAGAAGGAGAAGAAAACTGGAAAGGATGTGTGTGTGTGTGTGTGTGTGTGTGTGTGTTTCCTGTACTTCACAGAGTTTCTCGTAATTTAAAATGTAATTTTGTACATTGGGAAATGCACTGGTTGAGGTATCAAAGTCCTGGGTATTTTCTCCCTGTAGCTCTCAGTATATACTGTGAATAATATAAACTGATTTCTTGCCAACAGTTCTTGTAAACAGTGACTATGTTCCTCAGAGATACAATTTTAATATTTTTCAGATTTAAAAATCTGGCACAGCAATACAAGTCAATGTTTCCCACATTGGAAATAGATACAGAAGGACAACTGAAAAAGCTAAAGGTAAGACTGAAGTCCCATTCTCAGTGTGTCTAGACTATAAACACACTATCTAGATACTACAGCAACACAACTTGGTAGGCTTACCACATCTCTGTGAAACAGAAATGTTACAGAAATTATGGCATTCTAATGCCATAATAAGTCATGGTTTTTTTAATGTGGTTCAATAGAGGGATTTGTTTTCAATGGATTATAAGCTAGTGGTTCTATTTTTCAGGAAAACACAGTTATTGAGGCTAGAGGCTTAGACTGTTCTGTATGTTTCATCCTTCAAGAGTGAACACAGTGTTCCCTGCTTCCATCCATTGTCTGGGGAAGCTGACATTTGTACTCAATTTGCAGGGATATGCTGAAAAAATAAGACCCATGGTTCGAGATGGTGTGTATTTTATGTATGAAGCTCTTCATGGCTCTCCAAAGAAGATCCTTGTTGAAGGAGCCAATGCAGCATTACTTGATATTGACTTTGGTAAGGTATATTCTAAACTCAGTTTAACTCCTCTAAGAGGTCAGTTTTATTTTGATTAGTTTTATTTTGATTTGGGTTTGTATACTGCAAACAGCAGGAAAACAGGGAAACAAAATAGGAGTAGATAGGAACAGATCTCCCAGAAATAAAGCCCAAATAAGACAGGGATTGTATCATTAATAAGATTAAATGCTTAGGGTTTAAATATTGATTTTTACTGAAGTTTATTCCAGTGGAGTTGAAATTTCACTCCAGATGTTCTTGTCTTTATTATTTTAAAATGTGTTTGCACATTTCCAGACAATCCAGGCACTCATTACAGTGCTGTTGAGATAATTCCTCTGCAGTGGAGGGAGGATTAAACTCATACAGTAACCTCTAAGTCTTGAGGCTTCAGTTGGTCTCTGCTCTGCTTTCTTACCAAAAGTCTAATTAAACAACCTAGTTCTCAGTGAAAATGAAATGAAGAACTGATTCTCCTATCCAAAGTCACAGTGTAGAGATTATGAGTAACCTCTTAAGACTTAGACAATTTGTGACAGATACTCAGAGCCACTTGTGTAGAGCATTTGGAATGTCAGACAGTGACCTTTACACCAGGCTCTCCATGGATGTAGTGGAAATACTTTCTGTGATACACAAGACATTGAAAAAAAGCTTTACACAGCAGCAGCATCCTATAATAGATCCCATGCCTAATGGATGTAGTATTAAGATGCTTTTTAGCTTCTCCCTTATGGGCCATTCTCAGTGAAAGTTACAAAGAATGAATGACACGTAGCAAGAATTTCCCCAGTCTTTGGCTGCTGTTTCAGTTTAGCTTTAAAGCCAAACACAGAGGTGAAAATCTCCTTTGAAGCGATAAAGGAAAAACAGTCTTTGTTTCTTACCATTGCTGAAACAGGGTTGTGCTGTTGTGTTTTATCAGGCACGTATCCCTTCGTGACCTCATCGAACTGCACCGTGGGCGGTGTGTGCACCGGGCTTGGTGTCCCTCCCCAGCACGTGGGTGACGTGTATGGAGTGGTGAAGGCCTACACCACTCGTGTGGGCATTGGAGCCTTCCCCACGGAGCAGATTAATGTAGGTTTAATGTTACAAAATGTGATATATACAGTTGCCAACAAATAGCAGTCCGTGGAATGGGGTAAGGGTATACCAGGAATGAATAAGCAGTGTAATAATAATGCCGAGCAATCGCTCTCGTGAAGAGGAGAATTACATGACAGACTTTAGGTATTTTTCATCCATGTTATGATGTTATATTGCAGGGACCATGCTTCTGTTGTAATGAATTATGTGAAAACAGATTTCATCATCTTATATAAGATTGTTAGTTGTGTTTCAGTGGCAAGAGTTTGTTGTAGACTGGAACTGTCAGTGCGTCAAAGGAGAGCATAAATTACAGGATAAAACCTCTCTGCTTAACAGCCTGTGTTCTGTGTGATTTATAGAATAAATGTGGCATGTGCATCAGCCAGTCATGCACAAATTGATCAATAAAAGAAGTGGAGAGATTTTGATTGTTTTAAACTGTCTACTGTATTTCCGTTATCAAGAAACTAGAAAGCTTAGGTATTGATTATGAGCTATGCACATGGCAATCTCTAGGTCAGTGTTCCGAATCTAATTTAAGGATTTAGTGACTAAAATCCTTTCTCTAATGACTCAAATGGGTTGTTGGTATCCTTTAGGTTTATGGATCATGAACATGAAGTTTCTTCCTTCTTCATTTTTAGCCCATTATAGACACTGCCAGTCCCAAAGGAACACCTGGCGGTCTCATCCTGTGGTAGAACCAAGGATCAGTTGACATGGACATGAAGTCTGACCTAGACATTGTACAAGCATTGGTCTTGTCCCAAGCATTTACAGTCTTGTCCCTAAAGACAATAGATGCCAAAAGACCAGATGAAGAAAGTAAATGCAAACAAAATTTTAAAGATGGCTGAATTGCCAAGGAAATCTTCCTTTTAGATGAAGAAGGAAGAAAAGTGTCTCTTCAGAACATGAAATAGTCATATTAAATAAGTGGTTTGAAATGCTAGTGATTGCAAAATCCTGTTCATGAGGAACTTTGTTCTCTGCCTTAGTCCCATCCTAGTAAAACTTAACTTTTCTTTCATTTTTGCTTAAAAAAAAGCCTTGAAATTGAACATATTTTTCTTGCTGTTCATGCAGTTTTTCAGAGAAATAACATCAGCATTCTTTCTGTCTTATTTTAGGAAATTGGAGATCTTTTACAGTCCCGTGGCCACGAATGGGGAGCAACTACAGGCAGAAAGAGACGCTGTGGCTGGTTAGATCTTGTCATTTTGAAATATGCTCATATGATCAACGGATTCACTGCGTAAGCATCAAAGATTTTGCGCTACATTTGGAAGTGATAATTTTGTGCTTCGCAGAATAAATATGTAGGTAACGTTAATATAAGTCCAGTAAAGTGTTACATTTTAAGCAATACATTAATTCACAGTGGGCAATTGTCTTACAATGAGAATTGTCTTAATGCTAATAATAATCTAACTCCTTTTTTTTTTTAATTAAGCAACTTTACGACATTGTAGCAGGGATTTTTTTGGTATATGTTTTCACTTTGCTTACCTCAGGTGGCCATTGTAGATTGGATTGATGTATCAGTTTTCTAACAGTTTGCTCTAGTGTTCTTGATCCAGTGCTTTCATACTGACTCGTGCTGGGTTTGAGCTTTTGTTGCCTCTAGTGGATCCTACCTGTAGGACCAGTTCTGCATCATTTGGAACCACTGCCTCTATAAGTGAAATAAATGGGATGACACAAAGTGTACAGTGACTGGCACAGCTTTCATTCCAGTTTCATTTATTTACAAAGGTGTAGTCAAATGTTGTATTATAAATTCTGCTTTTAATGGGCTGACATTTTATTCATTGAGATGAAGTGACTTACTTGGTGGATAAAATATTTTATAATTCAAAATACATATAAAATTGGCATTTTACAGGAAAAGTGGCTGGTTAAAGGAGCTGTTCATGACCATAATGCCCTCAAGCCAGCTTATGTCTGGTGCTAAAATACTAGTAGCTATCATTACCCATTGATTTATAACTAACTACCAATCTGTATCTTCAGAAAAAGTTGCAAAAGTTTCATAACAGTTTTGTTCATATGAAGTATAGACTTATTGATGCATTCGGGCAAACTTGTTCATATATGCAAACGTATGACTCTGGGAATTTTAATGTGTTGTAAACTGAGACTTGATTTAATGTTGTTTATGCTACTACTAATATTACAAAAGAACAATGGTCTTATTCATTAATTTATCAGAAGGGTTTTTAGTTTTTGTTTTGTTTTTTTTTTACTTGGATTTATGTTTTGCTTTAACTTACACATCTCTAGTTTATGTGGAAATAGCTTTAAGAAGTCATTAGGTTTCCTTTTATTTAAATTCTATATAATTACTGCACTCCTATCAATAAAACTATGTCATCTCTGATTACTGTGACAGTTAAAAAACATGAGCAGATAAAAACATTTGAAAAGTTGAAGAACTGTCTCTAGATGCTTCTTTCCCAAAAGGTCTTTTCATTTAATCTTTGCATTCATCACATACTTACTGAGCACATACAGCATGGACTATAACGCATATACCTGTCTAAATCCTTAACTACTCAGATTTTTACCAAGTAAGGTCTAGGGTATTGTTTCTGGAGAATCTGACTAGTGTTAAAATGCAGTTTTATTGTGATCAGTGAATACTACGGTGTCTTCTTGAGGTTCCATTTTTGTGTACCAGTTTGGCCAATCACAAGATGATAAAAGGTCCATTAAACTGACAGCACAGCCCAGGCACTGAAGGTCAGGCTGGGATCCTTCCTACTGAACTGCAGACATGCTTGTTCTGTTATAGAAGTGTAATTTAGTAAATAAATCTGTCATAGAGTTGTTGTGAATCAGTAGAAATAATAAAAAGTCACTATCAGTGATGTCAAGTGTTGTATCCCCCCAAACCAGGCCCCCCAAGTGCCACTTCACCTAGTGTGCATTTTCATGCACTGAGCTGAACACTGTGCACCTGTGTGAGCAGCCAAGAATTGGGAAATGTGTCGTAATAACTCAGCCATGTATTCATCCCAGAGGTGTGAATTCAATTAACACTGTTCATAGTTTAATGCATTTATGTATTTCTGCTGGCTGGGCTGCCTGAGCTGGACTTGGGAAAGGGGAAAAAAAAAAAAAAAAGGTGGAAAGTATTGAAGAGGAGATTCACCACATGTGTAACTCTAACTGATGTTTTTCTGTGCAGTTTGGCATTAACAAAACTGGATATTCTTGATGTCCTTGATGAAATTAAAATTGGTGTTGCCTACAAATTGGGTGGAAAAAGAATCCCATATTTTCCGGGTAAGTTGTTAAACATCTGTGTTCATTTTTATCTTTCCTACCAGTTAAGTCACACCTGTTGGGAAAGACTGTTTGCTTTTTAAAATCAGGCTTGATTTCTTTTTCACTAGACCTTCTGTAGCAATTTGTGGAGCTGCAGTATATGTGTAAAGGCAGCTGTACCAGTACACTGACGTTTTCCATTTACCTTGAGTGTGTGTACAATGAACTTCAGAGCAAATAGTCTTGTGTTAGGGCCTCTATGTCTTGTCTCATTAGATTTTTTACTGGCAACACCAGGGATCTGAAAGTCAGCAAAACTTGAGTTAGTGACTCTGCATCAATAGCCTTTAGTGAAGTAAAATTATAATAACAGCAATGCTTAAGCTGTGCAAAAATGAGGTGGGTACAAGCAGAATAAAGCTGCTTCTGGAATTAACAGCAACAACGCTGTGGTTAATAAAAATATATATTGGCCCTCAATAATGGTTCATATTAAAACTTTTAAGATGTAATAATATGTAACTTTTTTACATTAATTATGCTTTCAAGATGCCTGTAACAGTCTGTGCCAAGATGAGGGGCTTGTTCTGTTGAGATGGGGGATTCTGGAGGCACGGAACGGGCTGGCAGCAGCCAGCTTTCCCACCACTGCTGGTACTTCCTTGGTGTGGGCACAGTGAAAATTCAGTGGGGAAAAGCTTGTAGGCATCTGAGTTTTTGGCAAGCCTGATTTAACCCTATTCCGTAAAGATAAAAACCTTTGAGACAGTAGCGTCTTGTCTACTGTTTTATTATGTGCTAGTCTAGAGCAGAAAGTGGAACTACTGTAAACCTCAAAAAATCTGTGTCCTCAAAAATAAAACTGTAGTGTTTTTTTTAACTCTATGTTGACAGAACAGATTGCATCCTACAATTTTTAGAAGAGGAAGCTGGATTTCTGGATCCTCTTAAATCAGACTTATCTTCCTAAATGTTGTAAATAAATCTAAATTAAGAATGAGTGAGTGAATTAATGAAAAACAGTAAAAGTACTCTTTCTTCATGTATCAGATTTTAAATGTTGTCAAAAGACTTTTTTGGTCAAGAACAACAGGCATGTTCTGTTAAGGTGGAGCAGCTAAAATCAACTGTGACAAAAATTGATCTCCCACAGCTAATCAGGAGATACTACAGAAAGTGGAAGTAGAATATGAAACAATGCCTGGGTGGAAGTCGGACACAACTGGAGCACGGAAATGGGAGGACCTCCCACCCAAGGCCCAGAATTACATCCGCTGTGTGGAAAACCATGTTGGTGTGCCAGGTAAACCTTTCTGCAGGTGTCCATATGAGGATGCCACAGGAGGCAGGCACAGCTCCGTGGAAGCGCTCCATTTGTTAGTCGGGAGTCGCTTGGTTTGGGCAGGAGGCAACGGAAGTACCGGTGGTTGGGCTGATGGTGGTAAAAGACAGCTTGCCAGGAAGCAGCAAAGGGTGTTCAGCAGGCAGGTCTGCAGTGCTGCAGAGAGCCCCAAGCTGCTGCTGGCAAGATAAATGTGTGTTGTTTTTTGGCAAACTGCCACCTTCTGTCAGTGAAAACTTTGGGGTCTGTGCACCATGCTTCAGTGTGTGCTTGGGCTAACATCCTCATCTCTTCTTTTCTCTCTATGTCCTGCACTGCATCCCTCTCTGAAGAGATACAACTTTTTTTTTCCCCATTCTTACTCATATAAGGAGAGGTATTGCATAACAGAAATGAGATTGTTTAGCCCGGTTCTGCCACTTTGGAAAAACTGAGAATCTTAATATCATCGATCTCCAAAGGTCAAGCCATCCAGTTTTCTTCTAGAGCTCTAGAGGTGCTGAGAGCTAGGTGTGGCATGAATGGGGGAGTTTGCAGGGGTATTTCCACAATAGCAAGCTTAGAAATGTGGCATGTGTGCTTTTGTTTTCCATAAAGCACCTCAAAGGTCACATCAGAGCAGTATGGGCTGGTTACAACTGTGGCGATTCCAGTATTGTTCATGGATCAGGAAGCATCTGATAGCAGAGCTTGAAACTCAGTGAATGGCCTGTGTGTGGTCAAGGACACAGATGTGGGTGAAGGGATATGTAAATAGAGCTCCCCTTACTTTATTTCTGTGGTTCACTTTGTGAAAGCAGGCTGCCTTGGTGGGTTTGATAAAAGAGGCTTACCTACAGTCAATTCTTCAATAACTATGGGCAATAAAACTGTAGTGGAACAGTTGCAGTACAGAATTTACTGCTCACACTGGATACTGTTTATAATTGCAGCCTCATATTTATTCAGTATTATAGCACATGGGTATCACTATCTCCTGCTCCACATCATGAAAACTTCAGAGTCTGGCAGAACTCCGGCTTCTTCTCTGCAGGGATGTAGCTAAAAATCCTGTCACTCAAGACAATGGCAATAAAACCTGCAACAAATGTGCTTGACCTTCTATCAGGCCCTCCCCCTGCAATGCTTTGTGTTTATGGTATAATTATTTCATGTTTTCAAACTTCAGTATACTGCACTTCTAGTCTGGTAGTGCAGCTGGAGTAAAGGGATTTTTGACAATGAAATTTCCTTCATAAATTTGTCCAGTCTGTAGTGAACCATGATGAAAGGTGAAAATTATTCCAGTTCATTGATTGTAATATTTACTCTTGGTAATTGTTCTAACAGATGTGTTTTCCTCCCTAGTTAAATGGGTCGGAGTTGGGAAATCAAGAGAGTCGATGATCCAGCTGTTCTAAACAAATGAAGAACTCCAGTGATGAGAAGCACAACGTGGCATTCATCAGTCCCTTACTGCTTCCCTCTTTAAATGGAAATGCTATTTAAAACAAACATGTTCTTCTAGGAATTGAATAGAAACACTACATATATTCTGTATTGTAACATTTTATTTTTCTTTAAGTTCTCAGTAAATTCAGTGTAAAATCTCCTTGTTGGCCATCATCAAAAAAAGTCTAAAAGGTATTCCTATCAAAATAAGGAAATTTTTTTTAAATTTGATCCATGTTACCATTTGAAAGTACTATACACCTGTATAGAGTTACTTCTTCTTGCTGAAACCAGTATTAAGCCTTTTCCAGTAGCTATTGGGTAACTTTAAAATTGTGAAACTTGGATTTGTTCTTCAAATGTTAAAATGTCTGTGTACCTGGGTTGGCAGTAGTAAGACAGGTACCATGCGCCGAAATTGGTTGAATTATAGAGATTTTCAGTTTCTAAAATACAGCAAAGTTAGGTAGGTATTTTTGACTGCACAAAGCAAAGCAAAAACAATTAGCTATAATTTTTATAAAATTACTTTTAATAGCCTACTGAAATGAATGGAGACCAGCTAAAATATCTTATAAAGCCTATTGTAGGAACTGCGATAACATCTGTAGCGGGGCCAAACTGGAGAAAGCTGACCTGTCTAATAATGCTTTGAACTATCCTGTGTAGTAACAGCCTGGAGGCTGTCAGGTGTGTGGCATTTATTTTAAGCAGTAGGGAAAGGAGTGAGTGAAGGTGGAAGGAAGAGAGTCCTCAAGTTACAAAACACACAGGGAGAGTGGAGCTGAGACAGCACACTGTGTTTTCTCCATGAACCTGAGACATTTCTTCCTGCTAGTGCTGTGACTGTAGTTTCCAAAGTTTTACTGTAGTACTCTGTTGAGGAACTTGGGACTTGCAGTTCTGTAAGGGACTCACTTCCACAGCTCCTGGGTTTCCAAGAATAAATCAAGGCATGACTCGATGGCTGCTGCAGTATTTACACCCCTCATGCATTTTGACCTTCCTCAGCAAAATGTAATGACTATTTATAGAAAGAGGTGACATGTGGCAGCCAGGGTTGGGACATGTAGAAGCCGTGGTGAGGTCCCAAAATCTTCAAAAATACACTTGGATTTCTTTGTGGATCTTCCAGTTTATAATGGTCATGCATCAAGAGCTCTCAAAAACCTCCTCTTGTAGAGGAAAAAGAATACTAGAGATGGGGTTATTCCCTATCTGTGAAATTTTCCACGTAAATGTTCCTTTTCTATATATATCTTGAGAGCTATGACAATATTTTTGTGTCATTTCCAGGGGCTGTGGAAATGGCATCACAGCCTCGGTATGTGCCATTATGCAGTGTGTGAAAATATCCCTTTTCTGAGATGGTAACTCCAAAGGTACAGATGATTACACTCCTGGCATTCCAGATGGGGGAAAAGGAAAACCTGTCCGGAGAATCATATGTCCTACTCATCCCTTATATCTTTTCTCACTAAATATGAAATAGCAGATAATGTTCAAAGTCATTTGTGTCAAGCAGGACATATGAAAGTACCAGTGCAAAGCACTAAATGTAACTGTTCATGGTTGTATTGCTGCTTGCAAGGCAGAACTCTGACACCCTCCAGCTGCGGTGCAGTCTCTTGGTGCCTCAGTTCATCACGGGCTCTGGCCCTTTTTCTCTAACAAAAAAAAACCCCAAAAAACAAAACCAGAGCCCAAAGCTGTGAATCTTTATTTCAGTTTCATCTTCCTTGGCCACCCTTGACAAATTGTTTAATCTCACTGCTGCTGTTTTTGCAGTCTGTAAAATGGCAATTAGGAAAACATCCTCACTGCCTTTTGGAGGTCCCTAGGTTGAGCCCTGCAGTTCTTGCTCTGAATTGATGAGGAAGCTCTCCCCATCATATTTATGGGTATTCTAATGAAAGAGCAATGAGATTTCTGACCTTATTTAATGTTTGCAAAGCACTTCTGAAAGGTGCTTGGTAAGTGCTAATTATTACAAGCACTGTGAAGTGTGCCTCATTTTTATGAGGTAATTTAAGCATAAAGATGCTTGGAGGTATAGTAATTAAGTTTTGTTTTCACATAGCTTAACCTTGTGACATTTGCCTTCTGAATGATCTAGAGCTGTTCCTTTTCTTGGCCCCATCTTCATCAGTGCATTTGTGCTGGGAGGTTTCTGCTGTATTTAAGCTTTGGTTGATTTATAGGCAAAGTTCACAATGACTAAGAAGCCACTCCATGTGCTGAATAACTGGATTAAATGATCAACTCTAAACTGAGAATTTGGCATATTGAAGATAATAGGTTTTATAGTTTAATTTTCACAGGATTACTTTCTCTTGTTCACCTAATCTTTTTATTTTCCATTTTCCATTAAGTATCTGTTAGATCCACATGGCCTGTCTTTGCTTTCAAGGATTCATCAAAAACCCAGTGAGGTTGTCAGTGGGCATGATGTAATAGGAAATTATCCCATGACTCTGTTACTGTAAAAATGATATACATTTCATTTCATAGCATGGATATTTTAAATGAATGTTCTACTCCTATTAAATTTCTTATGTGTTGTCATTGAGTTAAATGTGAATAAGTTCAGGCTTTTATCAAAAAGCTCTTTACTGAGTGACACAATGCTTAATAAGAACATTTTAATGTAGATTTCCCTTCATTTTGGCTGTTTCCCAGGTATATTATTCTGTACTGTTTGGAATTTCATTTAATAACAATCACTGTGATGAATTTAACTACTTCTTTCTCCCCAGCCAAATGCAATAATAATGGCTAAAACTGGTTGATGCATCATCCTGTTCAGTGTCTGGATGGAAGAATAAGGGTAAACGTTCACCAAAATGCCATAATTTGTGATAGAGGTTATAGTTTTTTAAAAGTAGGAATTACTGATTCACACCTGCACAGTAATGTGTCTGACATATTTTCTCATATTTACCCTTACAGTATGGCCTTTTAGTCAAGTGTACACTTCCTAACACATGCAGAATAGGATTTTGAAGCTTTTGTATTTTTTTAATTTGGCTATATATGGTCTTACAGTTCTGGCATAATGCACTTTATAAAAGGAAAGAAAAATTAAGCATTTCCACAGTAATGTGCAATCTATACTTACACCTTATGCAGATTCTTTTCGGGTGATTTTTGATCCACACCTGTTTATTTTGTCCTGAAAAATGTATTAAAACAAATTTAAAGTAACAGTGGTCTCTATTTCTCCTTTATTTTTTAACAAAACAGTCTTCATACAAAAACCTGGTTTAGTGTTTCATGAATTTTAGAAAATAACTAGCAGCATTAGTGAATGAATGGATATTTTCTTTCAGTCTACAGGTTTTCAGTGTTTGGCCTTTTTTTACATGTTCTATAAAATTTGTCACCCTTTCCCATTTACAGACTGAGCAGGGATCCACCTTTAACACTGAGATTCATGCTTATCTCCAGTTAGCTGGCCTGAGTGATCAATGAAGGTTTTATGAAGGAAAAACATGTTTTCTAATTGATGCAAAAATGTTCTTGGTAGAACAGCTGGCTCAGAAAAACTGATGTGAACTCCATGTAGCTCTTTATCAGCAGCACTGTGATAGAAAGGAAAGGCAGATACTGGCTCAGATAAATAATTATCACCTCTAAAATGTGAGTCAGCTTCAGACAAGTACTGTTAGGGCTTCCAGAAGCCTTTATAGAATCACTCTTTCTTGTGTGTTTTAGAAGAAGCCAGAAACAGCAGGTAAGGGACCTGTCCCACAAATAACAGCACTTAAATACACAACTCAGGGCAATGCCTGAGAGCTGTGTGAGAATTGATGTGCTAATTAACTAGGGTCTCTTAATTTCCTTTGCATCAGTTTAGTATGTATAATTTCACACAGAATGCTCTTTGGTAGCTGAAGCACCTGAAGCAGTTTAATCTAACTCCACACAGGGCTGGAATTGCCCAACGCAAAAACAAACCCCACCATCACATACCACCCAAAAAACCCCCAAACAAACATACAGAACAAAAAAAAACCCCAAAATAATAAAATAAAAACAATAAAAAAAAACCCTGGGAGAGTTCCTCTGCCAAAATTGCTCATTGGGAAAGCCTTTTTGGTTTGTTACTGATGTGTCCGTTGTCTGTCACCTGGAGAGCTGAGTCTGATGACTGGGAGGCAGGAAAAAATACAGACTTTCCTGCCCCTAACCTCTTCTAGGAGTACTTTACATGGGGTCAAGCTCCAGCCCATTCCTTACTCCTTGTGGAAATGGCCCAGCTTCCTGTGCAGCAACTTTTCATGTCCATCAGAGAGCTGGTTTCAAGTGCTGGATGTTGGCAAAAAGGATGAGCTGACATCACCCTTTAAATGGGCATCAGGCAAGGAGGAAAATCCAGCTCCAATCTTATCTTTAGAAGTCCCTGTTTGTGCTACAGGCACTCCATCAGGGGTGTAACCTGTGCATTTGTTGGTTACTAATAAGTGAGTGTGTTAGTGCTTGTTTCGTTTCTTTATCAGATCCACGTTGCCAGTGAAGAAGAGGATGCCTGAGGCATAGAGCCTGCTGGACTCCACGATGCTACATGGATTCATGGAAGTGGTATTGCACAGGCTGCTTCAGGGAGGTAGGAAATGGGGTTATTTGCTTCCTGAATCACTGGTCCATTGCAAACAAGCTTTGATGTGAAAGTGTTTTACTCTTGGATGGGGCTGGCTGCACCTTTGCATATTGGTCAAATCTAAAATGAAAT